>KZ808140.1:32743-49091 GCA_000696205.2 Oncopeltus fasciatus | reverse complement strand
GGTAAATAAATTATTGAGCACATTTTAACCTTTCATACTGATAATAGAATGAAGTTTAGACTAACGATTGGTCGGTTTTATGGGATAGAGGATCTGAAAAAGTGAGCAAGGAATTTGAAAATTACCTCAGTATGCTCCACAAAATGCAGTGTTGTACTTATAGCCCCACAAATTGAATTGAAAATTGTGTTATATTTGTGTAAAGTACTTCTCGGTCTTAAATGTAATACATATATACCTGGACTAGAGGAAACGTAGGTATGTGACATTACAAACCAGTTAACCTCGAACTCAGATATAAAGGCCCTATGATAGATAATATGGTTGCTATTTATAGAGGAACTTGAGGCAGAAACACATTACGCCGAGAAAGTAACATCCCCTGTCATCGCAACTTGAGGGCTGAGTTGTAGAGTTGCCAACTACCCCACAGCTAGTCTCATCGGCAGCTGACGGCCCAAAGAGGTTCACTATGCCAAGACAACATCTACCTCTATGACAATACTTCAACTTGTCCCTGACCCATTTTCTGCTCTCAGTATTTTCTTTAAATTGCTTTATTTATCCTGACTCAGGGGGGAATAACATTGTATTTAAAGTATAATAACAGGTCTGTAATAGCATTTTGTAGCTTGATTTCGGAATATGCCCACGAAATGAATTTATTAATTATATTTAATTCATGTTACAAACAAAATACAAACACATTTATTTTTGACGCATTTTCCTAGAGGGATTTTTAATTATCTATTCCTCAACGACTAAACGATCCTACATAGGGGAAGCTAAAAAAATTTTTAGTTAAAAAATAGGTGTTAAAAATCAAATTGAGAGTTTTTTTTAAACCGTAAATTTCATTATTAGATCTTTCTTTTTTTACCAGTCATGAAAATGTGAACTTAGGGACAGGAAGTCTTCTATCGTCTTCATGATATCCCTAAAGATGTAAGCCGAAACATTGGCATATNATATTGATTTTAATTGTCACAATTTCTATTGCACATTTTGCTAAGAATAATTTATTTACCGTTTCTTCTTCCGGGTTGAACCGTGTCAAATTGTTGTTATTTGCCGAGTTTTCGCACATCATGTTTCCCAATGAAATTTAATTAAGAACTTTAATGACACAAAAATATATTTGAGAGTGGTGTCATTGGTCACCTTCTCTCCTCATGTGTTTGATATTGAATGTCATTTTTTTTTCTAATTCATTGTGGAGATCAAATTACAAAATGTATTTACAGTTTCTTCTTCCGGGTTGGACCGTGTCAAATTTTTGTTATTTGCCGAGCTTTCGCACATCATGTGATGTTAAAATCTCTTTTACAACTCTCATTCTCTTTTCAGCCCTGAAGAAGCCATCACATGATGTGCGAAAGCTCGGCAAATAACAACAATTTGACACGGTCCAACCCGGAAGTAGAAACTGTAAATACATTTTGTAATTTGATCTCCACAATGAATTAGAAAAAAAAATGACATTCAATATCAAACACATGAGGAGAGAAGGTGACCAATGACACCACTCTCAAATATATTTTTGTGTCATTAAAGTTCTTAATTAAATTTCATTGGGAAACATGATGTGCGAAAACTCGGCAAATAACAACAATTTGACACGGTTCAACCCGGAAGAAGAAACGGTAAATAAATTATTCTTAGCAAAATGTGCAATAGAAATTGTGACAATTAAAATCAATATGAAATATTTTTTATGTATATATTAATTGAAATGTAATGTAGTCACTCATTACACTCTTCGGCCCCTACCTAAGTCATCCTCTCATTAGAGCTGAAGAACATGACCATCTGTGAGAAGCGGACGTTCTGTCAGCTGCTGTGAAGAACGAGAAATTCGCTTATGAGAAAAGTTCCAAGTCGTAATTATTCGCGTTGCAGGAATGTGAAAGAAGACCGCCTCTGACAGACAGGATGGCTCCAATTTGTTTCCGTTCCTTTGTCTTCCATTTCCTGCTAATTTCGAGGGAGTCGATGAACTTTTATTTACTACCCTCCACCCCCCAACCCTTCCAGCCAGAGAAATAAGTTGTCTTCATTAGGTCAAATGTCAAATGATGCTGATGTTGTACAAGTGATAATCATGTGTACAGGTGTATAATATGCACCTTCAAGTGCGAACAGCTTAATCCATTATTCAGGGTTTGGTAACCTGAGCAAGGAGTAATCGGTTGGTAAATTAGGCAACAATTGGTAACACACAAAGGAAGAGCATAAATGTCAATAATAATTTGATTAATAATATAAGTAATTTGGATTTAATTACAAAGTGATAACAGAGTCTAATAATGAATCCCGAAAGAACTAATACATTTTATTTTAACAGGCAATGATTTAAGAAAGAAATACCCTTCAATGAGACAAAAAAGCTAAATTTTTATTTCTTTTATGAAATGAGGATTGTCTGGGATTCTGTTTTGATAGTTGAAGAATTAAAAACTAATTTGTAACCAAAAATTGTTTTTATTCTACCCAGCATTTCTGCCTAAAAATAATTTTTTTTTCTTTCCAATATGTTCAGTATCCATTTTATATAGTCGATTACACACAGTTTTATATTTTCATTCATTTTTTTTTAATTATCATATATAGACATGTTTCTATATTATTTTGTATGTTTCTTTTTCATATTTAGCCCTGATGAAGGCCTGAAATTCAAGCCAAAAGTTTGGCTAAAATAATAACTCTTTTGGTTACAAATTAGGTTTTAATTCTTCAACGACCAAGACCGTATTTCTGATAAAATTCTCTTCGTAAAACTTGACGGTCAACAAATTTACCTCTAAATTGATTTATTTAATTATAAAAAAAGGAAATTTCGTTTTTATAAAAAATTTGAACTGAAAGCCAATTGAAGACTAGGGTCAGTTTACGTAGTATGTGAAGATAAATGAAGTTAAGGTAAAAACCAACTTATCTAGAGTAAATTTGATAATAATCCAAATAAATCTTTAAAAAAAAAAAACAGAAAAAGATGTTTGTGATTTAAAATGAAACTTTAAAAACAAACTTAAGAGTCTAAGAGAAAAAATAACATAAGACTGTTCAAATTATATTATAGAAAATTTAAGAAAGTTAATTATAATTAAATAAAATAGTTATATACAATTTCAAATTGAGGAAATAATATTTAAACAAATGTATTCGAGAGTAAGACGTTGATCAGATGACTGCGCACAATAAATGATGATGAAGGTGACTTAATGAGGTCACCTTGGTACTCATGGTGTAATGAAGAATTTTCGTGAGTGGAAATTTAATGGCTTAATTTATGGGCATCATTTAAAAGGTGAAACTAATAGCTCCTGTAAATGAAGAAAATATAATTAAAATTCTACTCGCGGAATGATATAAATGAATCCCGTCCGATAGCAGAGTAAATTTGGCCTTACATAAATTTCGCAATGACAAACTTACTATTATAAATAACACATTTAATAATGTTGGTAATTGAGTTGAATTATTGGCTGCTATCAGTAGTAGAATATTAATTTTATTTTACTTGTCTACGACAATGATTTTCACAAAAACTATAATTTATTAGTAATAATTAAGAAGTAACTCGCTTTTAATTTGATATGTCATGAATAATTCAAAAACAAAAAAGGACGGTAACAACAAATTTTTTTCACAACTATTTTATGTTAATTAAATAGTAGAGGATATATTAACAATTTGCAAAGTTCATGGTACAACTTTGTCCTCTCTTCAACATAAATACATTCAAATATAAAGTTGACATAAATATATGAGCATGCATATATTACACTGCACAACAAAAAAATAACTGATAAAAACGAAAATAACATTGAAAAATTTGTATTAGCTCTGGTTTGTGAGATATATAGCACTTAATCTTAAAGAGTAGTTATACTATACGTGAAAAGTGAAAGTACAAAAAACAATATTGTTATGTTTCTTTTAGAATATTTTAAGTACAAAATTGATTAAAAAAAAACATTATTCTTAGTGTTTTGACAAATAAAAGAGGTTTGTACCACCAAATTTCAATTAAGTCAATCCGATGTATTGTAAGATCGCTGTCGTTTAGCTTGTCTTTTATAAAACACTTCTGGAGCATCCTGTACTGAGCTGTCTGTACTGAGATATTTTCACATCATGTTTTAGAAGATTCCACTGTTGTAGTCTTGACCCTAACAGCTCAGCCTTTTCCTTAGACAAGCCAAGATCTCTTATAAGGTCACTCAACTCTGCTTGACTAATTCTGTGCGGATCACTAGACCTATCGCTTACATCAAAATCAGGGTCATAGGATGTAGAAGGATGGGTTGCTTCTTGTAAACAGACTTCATCACTTTCCTCTAAAATTTCATAGTTTTGGGGTGGAGAAGGGACTGGCAAATTGTCTGAGTGTGGTACAGGCCGAAGAGCAGATGGGAGATTAGGGTATTTCACCGTTCCTCTTTTCTTCATAGATAAACCTTGCTTAATGGGAGGAGTTAAGCAGAAATAACAGTCGTCTGTATGATTGGTAGGCTCACGCCAAACCATAGGTACTGCAAAAGCCATTGCCCGCTTGTTATTTTTCAGCCACTCTCGCAATATGACGGAACAAGAATTACAACATATATGAGGAGCCCATGATTTATCTTGGTCCCCAACTTTTACACCAAAATAATGTTCATAGGCAGTCTTAATGATAGGTGACATTTTACGTTTCTGAGCCTTAAATGTTATTTCACCACATATATAGCAAAAGCTATCGACAGAATTCACACACTTTCGAGGCATTTCAGATCAGCACTTAAATTAATTTAAAAATCAACTTCACACGATAATTTCAATAGCAACCACGTGCGTACAATTGACAAACTCGCAAAGGTTATGTTTACTACTTATGAACAGCTGATGAGAGGGGTGTTATGTAAACAAACATGTGTACCAACTGTTGGTGATGAAATATTTCATTTGTTGAAAACTCAATATATTTATATAATAGAATGATACTATATCTTGAAAACAAGAGCTAATATATAATTTTTATGGTCATTTTCGGTTTTAACACGTGGAAATACATTAGAATCAGCTAATTTCAACCCCGAAACAAAAACGTTGTTGTTCAGTGTTACCGTATGTAATAGTTTGTTTAAGGGCGTTAATCTGCATGTGTGTGTGAGATTGTGACTGTGGGGTCATTACAAAAATCGCCATTATAAATCAGAAAAAATTCCAGCTGTATTGAGTTATTGGAAGTAAATATACATACTGAAAATCATGATATTTTACAATAAATTAACTTATTTTAGTATTATTTCCTAAACGTTAAAAATTTTTAGATGGTGTTTGGGTTACGGGTATCTATTGCCCAGATAGTTGCAGTTTATTCGTTTTTACGTGATTTATTAACAACAATACAAAATAGTGCTGTTATATTAGCCCTTACATATGTCTGTTAACGATATGTTTTTAGTGTATGTGTGTCACACATTATGATAAAATATATAAGAGTGTAATATTCGTGTTTTATATTATTAGTTGTTATGGTTTGAGATTCTCTGGCCGCCAAGTCTTATGCTTGATAAATAAGTCAGAGTTTCGGCCAGGATTAGAAAGATAATATAATCCAAAATTGTTGAGTAATTATTTTTTTATTGCCGAGTTTAGCTCTGCACTCTGAGATGTGACCATAAACCTCCAGACATCACTATCGCCCTGATGATGACTTACAAGTTAAGTCGAAACGTCGGCAATAATAAAATAATTACCGAATAATTTTGTAGTACATTATTTTATATTATCCTGGCCCAAACCTGACTAATTTCTCCAGTATTATCAGTTGTGTTATGTTTATCGGTTTAAGTATGTGGGTCTTACACTTTTGACGAAGTAGTGATGTATTACAGTACAATTATCATAAATTCTTCTTCTTCTTCATAAATTCTTCTCCTCATGAAAAATTCTTCATAAAATTCTTTTTCATAAATTCTCCTTCTTCTTCTTCTTCTTCATAAATTCTTCTTCTTCTACATCTTCATAAATTCTTCCTCACAAATTCTTTTTCTTCATGCATAACATATAAATTACATTATTATTGTAAGATGTGTCCAAATTCAAATTTAGACTTTAATTTTATGTTTCTTTAAAAACGAAAAATTCTCTACTATTGGACGTGAATGCGGTAAGCATTTGAAGATATACGGCTTATCACTTAACTTTGGTTTCTGAAATCACAATAACTAACCTATCATTTAACTTTGGTTGATGACATCACAATAGCTAATGTCTCGAAAAGAGATCTAAACACAATTATCCGTGGTCTACCTTCAGTTTACTTACCTCACGGAAATAATTTTGCTCAGTGGAAGAGCATAAGATAATGAATGAAAGGACGAACACAAAAGCTTGACTACGTAAATATTGACCTTATGAATGGGGTAACAGTTCTCCTAATTATCTCAATATGGCGTACCCTACACAACTTATTGATGTTCACATCCACTGAGAGATGAACACTGAATAGATTTGGGTTAGAGCAGAGGAACCAGGCAGACAGGAGATTGCCTATCTGAGGTTATTGATAATTGTCCATTCAACCGGTCGTCTAGATTGTGCAAATCATGAGGGTCTAAAGGTCTGTCTTTACCGCAGAATGTACTTATCTATTATAACTGAATATAATATAATTGAAGAAGTACTGAGGTAAGTAAACTGTAGGTAGACCACGGATAATTGTGTGTAGATCTCTTTTCGATACATTAGTTATTGTGATGTCATCAACCAAAGTTAAATTATAGGTTAGTTATTGAATGTAATCTATTCAACACACAATTTAAAAAAAAAAAAAAGGATATTGTTTGATAGTTTATTCTATACATAATGTATATCCTTCTCCTATAGATGTTATTTGAAGAACTTAACATGCATAGGAGGATGTATATATACGTATATATAAATATATACGTAAACTAAGTTAATTCCGTGAATGAGCTAAAGAAATTATACACTGCCAAATTGATCAAGAAAATTATCCGTATATGTCATACATATGTACAAATGAGCTCTTTAGGAAATTAGATTGAGAATTTTAGCCAAGCTCAAATCTTTATTAGAAATATTTTATTAAAATCATTATTTTCTTTCTTCATTTTCTACTTTCCTAAAATCTCGTGAGTTCTAGATTGATTTTGTTTGATCCCAGTTTGGAATTTAGACTGCTTCATTGCTCAATTATGCATTTCATTAGAGGATTATAACATGTCCTTGTCTGTTTGTTTACTGTTTATTTCGTCAGTCTTGGTCGATCTCTGATAATGTAGAGATAAAGAAAAAAAGAATATACTGGTTAATCTTTCTGCTCCAATACAATTTCATATTTATACAATGGCGGGGACTGAATCATATTAAATGGTCATAGTTGACGTTGATTTCTAAATCCTCTTTTCCACAATCTTGCAGGATTCTTATCCAGAAACGACATTTAAAGTTTTCCAACGAGATATCAAATCTAGCTCAAAGTTTTCAGCTGTAATTCAATACATATATCGATAATAGAAGAGAAATCTGTTCCTAAATTGCATGGTATAAGAGGAGTAATGGTGAGATCTGTAAAGAGGTTAATGTTACTTAGTAAAACCTTGTCATAATAGAGGTAGAGTGATTATAAAATTCCGGTTTTGTCATTTTGGAATATCTTAGAATTTTCTCCCTAGCTTTCTTTTTTTTTTTTTTTTTTGCTGTGTTAGCCTCCCTTGCAACCACTTAGGGTCATTGGAGGGAGGGGCTATCTGCAGGTTGCCACCCGATTTTAAACACCCATGGCTCAGGACAACCTTCTATATTATAAATAAAAGATTGACCTGGGCGGGTTTTGAACCCGCCACGTCAGGATTGCGAGACCCGTACGGATCCCCTGAGCTATCCCGGCGCCACTAGCTTTACTTTTTAAATACACTGATTGTTCAAATGGGAGGTTGTAGATAGAGAATTATTCCAAGTTGCTGAAGTTCAGCTGACGAATTTAGCGCTTCTCAATGGGTCTGAGCGACAAACTCCAGGAGCCCTCTTCATGGGTGTGCCAGTGACCTTGAACATGTCGCCCGCCCATGGGTCCGGACTTAGCGAAGCGCCCCAAATTGCCCGTCGGTGCCCACTAAATCCCCCGAGCAGGCCCGAGGGCACAGCAATCTCCGTACATAAGTCTCAGCTGTTGGAGGTCCGGGCGTCAGCTGTCCGGTGGCAGATCACAGGGCGGTCGCCGCAACCCGTGCATTCCACTTCGCGCCTCGCCGTGGTCATTATCACACTTCCATGAGGCCATTTATCACTCAATTTCTGCTCCGACGATATATAAATTGGGCCAATTGGGGCACATCTATCATCAGAAACAGTCGCGTTTTTTTTTTGTTTTGTAAATTAGTTGTTCATATTCTATTTACGATCCGAACCGATAATTATTTTCACAAGAAAAATGCGTTTAGTTACCTAATCCTGACAAAACCTGGCAGCTCTTAGCAGAGAAGTGATTGTAGACATCCATTTGCAATGCAGAATATATATATTTTAAATTAGTAAGTTGGATCAGTAATAATAAATAATTAATTAATAATGTAAAGAGCAAAATTGAGGACGAAGTTAGACACTAGGGGCGAATAAATCTGCACTTACTTAACAAGCTGAATGTTTGACAATTTAGAGTATTAGAATTGAGTAACCTTCTTCAGAGGCAAAGAAGGATTTGCAACAATCTCGAGTAGAAAATGAGAAAGATTTACAACGTGAACGAATGACTGCAATATCTCTACGAGCAAAGTATTCATCATATCCAGGGAGGGACGGGAAGACTCCGAGCTATTTATCAGCAGAGAAGGATTTCTTGTGGGGGTCGCAGAGTAGGCCTACTTAGGGACCGTTATCTGCAGTTCTGCCAGCATGTGATCAAGGAGTTTCCCCAGATAGGTCATAGATAGTGAGATAAGTAAACACGTATTATGTACACTTCAAAGTCATCGTATCACACCTATAACCTATGGTAGAAAAAACTACGCCTTAATGAAAATAGAATAACTGGATTATATATGTAGTATTACGCTAGTCACCTATGAGCTAAGTAAACTCAGTGAATTCCTCAGCATCGTTGTTAATGAATATTTGTATATTCCAATTATGTCCCCCTAAAATCATATAAACCCCTACTCTTATTGGGCAAATTTTTTCCATTAACTAATTCAACCTTTCGTTTTTATTTAATAGCGACTTGCCAAATTTATTGTGAAAAACTGTGAATTAAGGCTATTAGACCGTTAACTAAATTTTAGGTAAAGCCCCGCTAACAATAGTTCATTTTTTTGTGAGTAACTGCTAATTTATTTATTTTACCAACAAATAAAGCTAAGCTGAGTTTAATTGCTCTAAATTAAATATTACAGCCGAAGGTTTTAAAAATAATTTTAGTTGAGATTTCAGGTTATCCCCATTCCTATTGGTCTGATTTTGTTTAGTAACGAACCTAGCCTTTATTTAATTTAATTTTTATTTTAAAACAAAACTGCCAAATGTCACAAACATAAACAACTAGTTAACTGTCGATAAAATACAATTTTGGTTTCAGGTAAATACCTAATAATTCAGGTAAATGCAAAGGATTAGCATATTTTTCGTGAGTAACACTTTATTTATTTTATTAATATGCAAAGAGACGTTAGTTACAAAACCTTTCAGTTAATTCTTCACTCTCATTGGTCGGATTTAACGAATCAATAGCTGATTGACTAAATTCTTTTTGTATTTAAAAAGCCGAATTTATGAAGTGTGACAACCCAAATGGATTTTCTCGTAGTATAACTACAAATACAAGGAGTCTAAGGGACAGAGTTCTTCCATGAATGTATATGGTATATAGAAAAACTTCTGAATTTATATAACTTCCAACACTTTACCTTATACCTTCTGAAGTTTCTTTCCTTCTTACTTCAATACCGTCAAACGAATGAAAAGGGAACTATTAATATAAATCATATACAGTTGTAAATAAAAGGAAAAACTATAATTGAATTCCTTAAGGTAACAAATATATGAGTTTTAAAAAGAAAAGCGATTTTAGAGTTTAAGCATATAATATTTATAAATTTATTATAGTAATAAGAGTTTAGAAATATAAATCATGAAAGATGCAAAAATATTGAAGTCTTAGGAGTAATTTTGGAATACATTTATATTGGAAACCAAGGGTAAAAGAGGGAAAACAAAATTAATAAAGCTACGTTTGTATTACAGAAACTAAAAAGAATTAAAGCAATAAACACTAGTAAATGTATACTATGGTTTTTTCAGGTTCTGTTGCATGGTTTTTTTTAATGGGGTAGTGTGAATGAAGCTTCAAAAATTTTAAAATAGCAAGGTTATTAGTGTCAGGTACAATTTGTATGCAGAGGTCGTTTTTAATAACGAAAATCATGACTACTCCATTCATATTCTTCATGTATACCATGAGCTTGAACATTAAAAAGAATGTTCTAAGCTTCGTAAACCAACATAAAATAAAATACACGTTTCCACGGTATTATTAGATTCGAAAAAAAAATTGTTATTTATAAACTAATGAACATTTAACCTTCTATATTGATTAGTTATATTATTACATTATGTTATATAATATGTGACATTTGTGTTATATATTGCGGTAAGTTTCGTTCAAAGTCATATTCATATTCAAATGTATATGTTATGTGTTTGAGTATTGTATATGTGGTTTTTACGCTTGAGATATGATAATGTTGTTTTATATATAAATTAGCCAGTAAATTCTTCTTAACTATACCTCATACCTTCTGAAGCTTATACCTCCTAAAATATACCTTATATCTTATACCACCTTAATCCTTATACCTTCTTACTTCTCATACCTTCTGAGGTATATCTATATCTTCCCATTTAGATAATCTTGAGAGGATTAGGAAGAGATGAGATGTTTAACTCAGAAATTATGAAACTGAGTAAAAATCAGGAAGCCTGTGTGCGTAGGATTGAAGTTTCTCGGCGTAAGTCATCAAGTGAAAGGTAAAAAGAATAAAGAGATTAAAGAAAATGAATGTTTACTTACTTAACACCTATAATTCATTGATATTTTTCTATAAAATCATATATTAATGATTTTTTATCAGATTATTAATGGGGTAAAGTAATTATTGATCTTTCATTTAAAGTAATAAAACTAATTCGTAATAAATAAAATTCAAAAATAATATTATTTAAACATTCTAAAAGGAGATTTAGTTGAGAAATTTAAAAAATGAGCTTATACAACAGAGGGACTTTTTTTCATTTATTGATTTAAAAAGACTAGTAAAAATCCTCTTATTGTATAATACATTTTAGTTATTTTTTAGTTTATCTAAGCTCTTGAGGTCTATTTGAAATAATATCTTTGCACGAATAGGTAGTACCTCATGCATTACCTATCATTACCAGTTATGAAGAGTTATGATAAAAATCGTGCTTAGCGAAATGTAATAAGCGTTTAGTAACGTTTAAATATTCTACATATTTTATGAAAATTATATGCAGTATTAGATACAGTATTTGCATTAATTACAGTAAACAGTTGAGACGTCACACAATGACTGTCTGTACTACTTCTGATGAATGTGGTTGTAAGATTTGCACCAATGTACTCACCCTTGTAAGAGCGCTTGATGACTATGACGGTACTGCCCTTCCTCCAGATGGTGGAGACTATGACCGCGTAGCAGGCCGTGATGATGATGGCGGGTATGAAGAAGAGGGCCACCGAGACAATGGTCATGTAGAGCTGCCAATGCCAGGGCTCCGAGAGCTCGATCCAGCACTGCGCTTGCTCTGAAACACCAGAGGAAAGCAAAGGTCATCGAAGAAGTCGCCTCGAAGAGATTGGATCAGCTGGGATACGGCAGCTCGAATTTCGAGATTTCCTAACACCTCAAGTCGGCGAAATAGGAATATTAAGGAAGTTATCCAAGAATAAGGTATTTACGTATAAAGTCCGTCGCCACTGGAGCTCCCACATCTATGGATAAAATTTAAGAGACAAATGTGCGTAAAAAGACAAAATTTATTTTACAAGTGGAGATGACAATGAGCGTAAAACTACTATGGCTGGGAAGGAATGAAGGGGGGAGGAAAGATAGGTGTAAGCTCAGCCGTCGTAGTAACATTCTTGAATCTCTTTTTTAAAAAGCGTTCTTGCAAAAATCTTATAGAAATAATAAATCTTAGAAATTTTACAATTTTACAAATATTATTTTTTTTGTGATATTTAATCCCACGTAAATTTTAACACTTTTCAGTGCAAGGGAACATGATAAAAAAAGAACTTCTGGTCCCAGAAGATTAAATACAACAAAAAAAATTTATAAAATTAAAATTTAAAAATAAATAACGAGAGTCATTTAAACAGCTTGACAATGTCAGCTCCTCCGAGCGTAGGACGATATATTCGTCGGCCTCGGAATTTAGACTCTCGACACTAGTGCGGGGAATTTAATAACTTGTCCTGGTAGCATAAATGGTCAATGCACCAGGATAGCAGGAGATACAGGTTCGAGTCCTGGCTGGGACAGTTAGATTTTTTATTCTGTTCCCTTGCACTAATTAGTTAGGAAAAAATTGTTAGGAAATTACATTTTACACCAATCATAAGTTTTTTTAACTCTAATAAGAATGAAATAATATCATATTATTGATTAGAAAAATACTTTTTTTGGACCCCTCTCTTTTTTCGATTCTTTAAATTCGTCCTAAAACGAATTCTTTCAAAGATTTTCAATAAAAATACAAAGTGGCGTATTTGATTTCTACATTTCAATTTTTTGTAAACTCTTATAAAATAGTGTTATACACATATTATGGTCTATAAAGTTGTCAATATCGATGCAGTAACGAAGTTATTAAAATTATCTTAATAAATAATTTTATCTTAAACCATTCTACTCCGAGAAATTAACGAACTCCATTAAACAGTCAGAAAAAAAGTTTTTGTCTCTATATTTTAAAAATTGCTGAGCATTTACAGGGTCTTCACACACATACACATACATTTATTCATGTATATACATATATCTTCACAGATCCTATATTATATTTTATGAGCCCAAAATATGGGCCATTAAAAATTGTATGACTGTCTATACATATACAGACAGACACACAATTTTAATGGACCATATTTCTGGCTCATATAATGTAGGATCGGTGAAGATCTACTGAAATTTTATTAGTTTCGTCATGGAAATAAGATTAATAGCAAAATATATTGAAAAAAAAATCCTATAAGCCGGATGTTTAAATTTTGCCAATGTACCCGGCGAGCTGACGAAACTGAATTGAAACTTTTGTCAGAGAGCTATTTGTATTTTAGATATCAATAACGATCCCATGTCGGTGTTTGGAAAATACAAAATAAATCCACCCTTTTAACTGTAATTTTTAAATGACTTCTGCTGTACTTGTATTAAACAAGCAGGTATGCACAATAACATAACTGTATTAAAACAGTGACTTTACAATATGCTTTCATGCAGTAATAAGTTGTTTAGAATTTCAAAACATTCAATAATCTTATAATAACAAACAATTACAGCGAGCTCTGATTGAGGAAAGTGCTATCAAAATTGTCCGATTACAATCAATGGGGATTTTCCTAAGATTAATTGAAAGCTCTTACTTCTCTAGGTCTACAGAATATCAATTAAGATACAAATATTCTCCTTTTACAAATTACTATCTTTTCTACACAAAAACGAAATAGACAGGAAAGACAGGAAGCCACTAAGATCTGAAGACAACGAGCAATGAGTTAGGGAATCCAGAACTGCCCTCAATTATAGATAAGATCCCATTGGGCCTTGGAGTGAAGGCCCCTGAGTGTATATTTCAGGGTGAGATAAGCCTTCATGCGATATAGGGGCTCAAGAGAGAGTGCACTAACAGATACATCCAGAAACTTCTAGATACCTTGAAAATGGTGCTTATCCACTGTAGGGAAGTAGAGTGTATCTCACATCACATTCGTACTACCAGTACTAGCTACTAGTCTAGCTACTATCTTAGCAGATTTTCTTGAAAGAAGTTGAATGATTCACATTGGTATCTTGAGCTGTTGCAAATCCTAAAGCAGTCTTCCATATCTGTCTTTGGTGAAGTTGCTTATGAAATTATAGTAAGAAATATACATTTATTTGTAATCGTATACATGTATAGACATCTTCCTACTTGTTTGCTCTCTAACTTCCACAATTTTTAAAATGAAATAATATAAATCGATATTTAAGTTAACTTGTTTCATAAATGGAGTTTATTACATTAATGGAAGAGAATGAGGATAGGTTAGAGAACGATCAATTGAAAAATCATGAGAATCATTATTGCTGTTAAAAATGAAATTGCTTTCAATATACTTTTTGTATGAAAATAAAATTGTTTGGTATAAAAAGGAAAAAAAATTGGTTATAGACTCATCTAAAGTCCCTCTCCACGGAAATCTTTAGTAATGTTTGGCATAAAGAAGTACATTGTAATTTCATAATACACTTATTCTAATATACTTAGCTTACATATTTATAGGTAAATAATCTAAAGGGTTATTATCACTATCAATGAATATAGAACTATCATACCCTCTATTATAATAGAAGGTATGATAGTTACACATTTGTAGTTTAACTTACTTTCTATTTGATTTTCAATTATTGCAAAGTTGAATTGCTTTGTTTAGGGTAATTAATGATGCAATCTTAATTTTAACAATAAAATTAAATACATTTATTCTAAATAGTAGATATAAATTAAAATTTCTAACGTTTATGGGTTAAAACGTTTTGCTTTTAAACATATTTTAATTTGGATATTCTAGAATGTAGATGAATGGACTAAAGAAATATCCTCTCCACCGTCCCCTTTTTTTAATTTTATGAAATATTTTTTTATTTTATTTTTCCCATCGGCAGCAAACAACAAATATTTAGACTAATGTTGATAAATCCTGACAAGTTTTCCTTTGCATTGAACAACTCTTGATATATAAGCTGTTATTCAGATTGCGGAGTATATTTAGTTTTAAATCAGCATGTGTGAATTTTAAACAGAGACGATTCTCCTTAAACACATTTCATTGACAGTCTTGACCTTATGAGAGGCCAAAACTTTCATTTAAACATAATTAAATTTAAATGAATTAAAAATATGTTGTGATACTCCTAGTAGTTTGTTTAAATACGCAGAAGTTCGGAAAATATGCAAATTTTTTTTAATCAGTCCTGACTACAACCTTAGCAGCTACACTCTCACAATTCTCTGATATCTGGTTAAAAAAATAATATCACTCTTTCATTAGAGCCGTATATTTCTGTTTGAATGTAAACAAAGTGTAAGAATGAACGATAACTTCATAGGGCTTAATAAATAGATTTTGATAGCAACAACGTTTAGAGGAGAAACTACCTTTTAAAAAAACCCTTAATTAACGAAAGCACAATAGAAAAAAACTAATAATAATAAGCTTATATGAAATATTTATTATGATATTACTAATATTTTACAGGCGTCTATTATTTTTTTCTTCGAGCTTCAATATCTACGAAATTTTGTTTTTTCTTTAACTAAAGGGTCATGGAGGGAGGGGGTATTCCATTCATCGGTTTGTACATAGATTTTATCAAATAGTGTTTCTCTTTAATAGCGGGAAAATCAGCTTATCAAAATTGTAAACGGAACATAAATAAAACATTTGAATGTAAGTACTTGTATGATATTGAAAGTAGAGGCCATCAAATACAAATTTCAGCGGTTTAGTCAAAAGTGAATTAATAAGCTATCTAAAAATTAT
This sequence comes from Oncopeltus fasciatus, assembly GCA_000696205.2. Classification (NCBI taxonomy): domain Eukaryota; kingdom Metazoa; phylum Arthropoda; class Insecta; order Hemiptera; family Lygaeidae; genus Oncopeltus; species Oncopeltus fasciatus. The sequence goes on along the minus strand of KZ808140.1, from coordinate 33,256 downwards.
TAAAAGCAACTTCTAATAGATTATAGTTCAATAAATTTAACTTTATTTTGAGACAACAAATGAGTTTCAACGCGTCATAAACACCTCATGTCTCCAGCTGCTCATTAACTTCATAAATTCATTTAGAAATAATTCCTAAAGTTTATTATTAACCAAGTCAAATTATTCTTACCTTGAACAACTTTTTCTTCGTAGAGTAGCAAGATGGGAAGTGAAAATATTGCGCTCAACAACCAGGCGATGGCGACCAGCAGTCTTGCTCTTCTCCCTGCAATCATGGAGTCATCATTTTTCTTGATATCATATCGAACAGAAACATTTAATTATTTTATTTTGGTTGTGGTTTTTTATCCCACGTAAATTATAAACAATTCATGAGAGGGAACAGAATAAAAAAATCTATCTGTCCTCGCCAGGAATCGAACCTGGATCTCCTGCTATCCGGGCCTGGTATGCTGACCGTTACACCACAAGGACCAGCTAGATATCTCACTCAATTCCTCTTCACTAGCC
>KZ808140.1:2883-16568 GCA_000696205.2 Oncopeltus fasciatus | reverse complement strand
GTTGTGGTTTTTTATCCCATGTAAATTTTAAACAATTAATGAGAGGGAATAGAATAAAAAAATCTATCTGTCCCAGCCAGGAATCCAACCTGGATCTAAGACGAAGTTCTCGTCTTTCTCGTTGGTTAGGCTCTCGCTAGTGTAGAGGGAGTTTAATGAGATATCTAGCTAGTCCTGTTGGTGTAATGGCTTAACACACCGGCCCGGATAGCAGGAGATCCAGTTTCGATTCCTGGCTGGGACAGATAGATTTTTTTATTCTATTCCCTCTCATTAATTGTTTAAAATTTACGTGGGATAAAAAACCACAACCAAATAAAATATTCATAATGATAATATTTTATTAATCTATAGAAAACTTGCTGCGTTTATTCCACATGCAATTTAAGTGAATATAATTTTCAGTACCAAATTGATAGCATATAAAAAATTAAAATATCCTTCATGTGAAGAATCTGATTACATCCATCTTCTAAATTCTCAAATATAATTTGTTTGACAATTAGACGTTCTTATAACAATTAAATTCACCTATTACAATATAGCTGATAGCTATGATGGAATAGATCTATATAAAATAAGGACAAGTAATGAATATTCTGTTGGCAAATGGTTTCCCTAGTAGAGGAATGCAAAGATGGGAATTCAGTTAGCATTGGAAACGACCAACTGATAGGGGTTTGTAGGGTGGGACAGGGGTGGATTACCACATGAGGGTTGGATATGGCGGGGGGTGGAATATTTACCTGCAGGTATCTGATCACTTTGCAGGCCAAGTTCCCCGCATGCCAGGCTATAGTTATCCGCCAGACTATGTCCGTCAGCACGCTTATCAGTCCCACTGCCAGATCTGAAACATGTTCGTTGGAATTATGCATTGCCAAGGATAGTCAACACTTTACAGAAGGAATAGAAACGTTAATTAACTTTAATTTTTACATAAGTTATTCATTATTTTATTAATTGTGAGTATTTTTATTAACAAATGTATATATTTGTTGCTTAAAAAAGAAAAAAAAATTCAGTCCTGAGGCTTAACCTTTAGAACAAACGGACGGGGACCAAATTAACTATCAAAAATATATAGCATGATTATTTAAAAAATATATAAATTTTATACTACACTAGACGATCAAATTTCAGATTTTAATAACCACCTGTGACACACCATTTTTATTATCTTTAATAGAAATTGTCCTCTTATTGTACACCAATTGGTCTGGCTTTCAAGGGAAACCTTCATGTTCTACCATTTATTATCTATTATTTTTGTACTTTTAAATCCAATTATAAATTGAGAACCACCATAAATAAAAATACACTTAACTTTCTTACATAAGTAAATACGGTCAATAACACTCCAACTAATTATTTTATATTTGCTATTCATTTATTCCAGCCATTTTTTTATTCTGTAGCTCTGGGAGAATAAATGGTACAGACACAGAAACATTTTTCAAAATAAACTTTGATTTACCTCTGTTGCTTCATAACTAAATTGAGAAATAATAAGTAAAAAAGCATATACCCTAGCTATTTTACAAGTAAACTACCTTTCATCTAATATTTTATTAAAATTGACATTTTCAGTCATGACTTATGCATGAAGGACCTCCTTAGCGGACACTTTTGGCATTTTACGTATCCTAAGAGTTACCTAAAGTAAACGCCTTACTGCTGGAGAGAAAACACTTGTAGGAGTACTTACGAACTTACCCCAACCCAAGAGTGTAAACAGTTTGTGTTGGGGTACTGTTAAGATGCTTACTCTCAAAAGCTGCAAACTTAGCGTCTCTTCTCATTGAAGAGTGTGTAACAGTTAAAGTTAATGGGGCGCCAGGCTAGCTCAGGGGATCCGTACGTGTCTCGCAATCCTGACGCTGCGGGTTCAAATCCCGCCCAGGTCAATCTTTTATTTATAATATAGAAGCTTGTCCTGAGCCATGGGTGGATTGGAATGGGGTGGCCACCTGTAGATAGCCCCTTCTTCCAATGACCCTTAGTGGTTGCAAGGAAGGCTAACCCAGCAAAAAAAAAAAAAAAAAAAAAAAAAAAAAAAAAAAAAAAAAAAAAAAAAAAAAAAAAAAAANTGGGAACAGGCCGGCAAACTTCGGCGGGGAGAGCGACTGTGGAGGCTGGAGGAGGAAGATACCTGCAGCATGTCGTGTCGTAAAGAGATGGGCAAAGGAGCATCTTGCGGAACGTGGGACAAAGATCTGTGGTGAGCAGGAGGAATGGGGTGCGAACACACAGCGTTTGGCGAAATCTTAGGGGGGGTGATCGAATTCCGCCACGAGCAAGAACTCCATAAACTTGCTGAAATCATGTCAGGCCTAAATGTAATGAGTATTACTCAATATTTTTTTGATGGAATGAGATAAGATGTCCAGACTGGCTGAAACTGCAAAAAATTGGAGAACAATCATGTTAAAATTATTAGCAATAACAGCCATAAGAAACGAATATGATTTCGTTTTTTTTTTTTCGGTTTCTTTGAATGTTGAGAAATATATATGCATAGAAATTCACCAAAAACAGAATCTTCACGCACTGGATAGTGTCATAGACTTAATTTCATATTTTACATCACCTTTATCAAGTTTATTACTGCATTTTCATACACTTAATAGCCGATTGGTTGTTTATATTGGGAGAAAAATTCTAACTCTAAATTATTGATTTAAAAAAAAAAAGTATTTCAATAAATATGAAATAGAATGAATGACATTGGCAAAGGATGCAGATGATACTTATTTTATACAAGAAATGCAAAGGTATAGTATAAAAAAATCTTACTACCTCAGCCGGGATTCGAACCCGGGTCTCCTGCATCGCGGCTGAAAACAGAAGACCCGGGTTCAAGTCCCGGCTGAGGTAGCAAGTTTTTTTTATTTAAACTCTCTTGCATTTCTTGGTATTAAGAGATTTTTTATTTTTTGTTAATCAAGGGATGAAATCGGAGAGCTATGGGGTATACTATTATGACTAAATAAATATTTTTCTAACATCTTTATTTTTTAAAATTAGAAATACGTAAACAGGTACAGAATATAATCTGCGTATAATATGCTTTTGAACGTTTACCTGCTACATTTGACCTATAACACACATAAGAAAACATTTATTGCTGTGTTTTCGACGAATTGGAGAGACTTACCTTTTCGAATGTTTACAATGCAGATTTGACATTCTACAAAGTTTTGGTAGAGTGACATGCAACAAGGTTTAATTACAAACAGTATAATTTAGGCTCAAATCAAAGAGGACGAGGGGGTTTATGAGGTAGATCAAAATTTGTAGTTGTGATATCGTTTTTTTCGTAATTTTTCTTTCTATTTTGGAACGTTATAGGTGTAAAATTAAACTTTATTACATTTAGGATCTATATAATTTCTTTGATTATTATAATTATTAAAAAATTAATTTAAGAAATCTATTAATTACTGTCAGTAATTTAGGTTTATGAATGTTAAGCATTTTCCACAATTTTTTCTCTCGGACAGCCTAGAGCCAGCCAAAGTGATCAGTATGATGACAAAAGTATTTTGTGCTCATTTTGTCGCTGCCTTGCAAGATAAATAATAAAAATAAATCTATTAAGATTCCTCAGTTACTGACTTTTCTTCTTACTACTTTATTAAATAAATTTAATACGTAATGTGTTAGAAATATTAAGAAATTGAGTAATGATTCTTTTTCTTCTTTGTCACTCTGAGATATAGTTCAAACTTATAACACTTTCTAAGTCAATAACTTCCTTGACTGCCGTGAAAAAATCGGGAAAAATAAATAATAATTACTTAAGCCAATTAAAACTTCTTTTTCAGTTAAGCATTGGTGAGTACTGCACTAACTCATCAATTCATAATTCTATCAGTGAAATCTAACGACCAATTAAATTTTACTTTTAATTGTGTGAGTTTGTTAGTTGTCAGAGGAAATATTTTTTGGCATTTTCCCTTTCATAAGCAATTCCTTATCTCAGAATTTGCAATAAGCAGAAGCTGCTTATTTATTCTTCCCTATAAAACAAATACATGACGGATATAAGGACATAAATAATTTTACAATTGTATTTATACGTGTAATTAATAATGAAAATACTGCAAATTTTTATTCAATATTCCCCTAATTATGTGTTTATGACAACCCTTCCTATCATAACCCTATTTCTAATAAAATCTAACTGTAAGTAAATAATAAAAACGAAATATGTCATCCAGTAAGAGAGACGAAGAAACTTAAATTAACCTGAATTTAATTAATAGTGACAATGTGATCCATAACCGATACATCGTCAATATACTTTGCTGATACATTTATTAATCTCGATTAAAAAATAAAAGAATCATTTAATGGAATAGTAAAAAAAATTGTATGAAAAAATTAGATATATTTATCTAAGATATACTCACTTAAATGCAGGAACACCTTATGTTAGGTCCATAAAAATGTATTTATTCATGTTTGTGTGTGTGACTGGGTCCAAACATTAGTTTAATGTAAACATTATATAAGTATTAGCACACGCATTATCTTTAAATAAAAGTTTTTCGGAAATTGGGGAAGTTTGAGCGAATGATTAGAATATGTTTTTGCTACATTATTTGGTAAATAAAACTAACTTACTGCAGTAAGTACTACTCCCATAAGTAACAGGAAGTATACTGAAGATGTTAAATATACTGATATGTAACATGCATACTTTAGTCTTATTTAAAATAAAATTACCCGGGTATGTCATTACTTTACAATTTTTTTTTAATACAAAATTACAAATTTTTTTTACAAAAACAAAAAAATTGGTGTACGTATTTTATAAACTTACTAATTTCACTCACATTAAGATAATTTGAATATTTCACTGTTAGACACAAGACTTGTAATGGAGGTTCTAGGTAAACCTTCACTTCTATTTTTACAATTTTATTCATTAATGAGACAGTTTTTGAGTACTGAACCTAAATGATATATGTTCCTTTCCATTGCTATTAATTGTAGTTTACGTAACGATGTTTACAATTTAAGGTAAATTGAGGTAATCCTCAACTAATTTTTGGCTATTTACCCTCGAAATATTTCTTTAATCCGTGAAAAATGTCTGTTGAATTTAGTATCTTAAAATTAAATTTTGCTTCTAATCCATAAGAAAAAATTTCTTTAATGCACTTGACATTTGCCAGTGTACATATTACTCCATTTCTGCAGCCTTAATTTTTAAAATTATAAGTAACATGCCAAATATAGCTGCGATAAACTGAAATATGATATGTTCAACTTCAGAACCACTGTAAACTCTAGTATGTAGAAAGCTGAAAGACACATATATAATCATATATGTATGTAAGTATTAAACAATTAATGAGAGGGAACAGAATAAAAAAATCTATCTGTCCTCGCCAGGAATCGAACCTGGATCTCCTGCTATCCGGGCCGGTGTGCTGGAGATCCAGGTTTGATTCCTGGCGAGGACAGATATATTTTTTATTCTGTTCCCTCTCATTTATTGTTTAAAATTTACTTGGGATAAAAAACTTCAACCAAATAATATATGTAGGTAAGTATGTATCCCCACGACCACCCTTTATATCACAGGCTTGGACAAATGATTTTGGCTAGAATAGGAGATTGGAGTATGATGATAGCATTTCTCCTAACTCGACAGGAAAGCCGATGAATAGGAAAGGAAACAGAGCTAAGAACCAAGCAGTTAAGACAATGGAATGCATGGACTATGTATGATGAATATTATTGTACATTGCATTTATCGGACGTACTTAAGAAAGAAGACACAGCGATCTCCTCTCATTTCCTACTCATATTACACCACCTTACGAAAACTGGAAAAATACGGCTGGAGTTTTTTCACCGAGTCTGATACATTCATGGCTGAAGTTGTCAGGATAGACACTCAAATGAGGAATAGAAGTATATCTTTAGATAATAGCTTATAGACAAAAAGGTCCAAAGATCGAAACAGTCGTGGATCGCGCATATGCACCACTGGTAGGCAGACGGGTCCAGAGAGATGACTGTACCCAAAGTAGAGAGATCCCCCAAAGTAGACAACCCAAGAAGCAGTTGAATACAGACCGTGACAGTGAACGTATGTAATCGGCCAGAAGATGGACAATGTCCGAAAGCGCTCGCCAACAGAAGATGATTTGCAGAAACCAATGAAGACGGATAAAAGAAGGTATGAGAGAACCCAAAAAGACTTGGAGATGGGAAGAGCAAAGCAACTGAGATATCCTGGCAAGAGGTCAGAGCACTCAGACGGGATCTTGAGGGACGGTAAATATTTACTTCGGCCCATTTACCCCTCAGAAGTCAAGTAAGAGTCAATTTATTCTGTCAAGTGTCAATATAATTAGACTTTTTAAAATTCATTGCAATAAACTAGAATATAGTTATTTTCAGTGTATCTATATACACAATCAGTACATATATATATATATATATATATATATATATANGCAGATATATATATATGATATAAGAACAGGTTGGAGAAAGAGTGTAATGAACACACAAAAATAAAAAAATTACAATGAGTATCTCTTCTTTTTGTGTGTCCAATACACTCTTTTTCCCACCTGTTCTTATTAACGATATATATCGCAACCGCGAGTGTTTCATTATATATACAACAATAAATCTTTACTGATTTTCGTGATGAATTCACTCACGTCCAATCTGTTGTCCTGGAGTCAGACATCTGTCAAATCAATCAAATGATGAAGAGTTACACGTCTAAGATGATGTGATGAAGAGAGCGGCAACACTCATCACAGATGGCTCCCGGACGCTGTAGGATTAGCTTCCGATTATCGGATTACTGGCCTGATAATGGACTGCTTCGGACTGGATTGCCTGGCCCAACTATCACAGGCGTTCACATCTGCCCTACCTGATCTATGGAGTACTTAAGTATGACCGACTGTTTGAATAGTCATTTCAAATTGGTGCCACACGAGAAAATTTAACTCATGATATTTTTATAAATTATATATATATAAAAAAATAATCAGACTAGTTCGAATGGATATCAAGCTGTAGCAGAAATTACTTCGCTTGGGAAAGAAGTGACTTCCAACATGAGATTTTTTCATGTCCAGGAAATCGTGATGTTAGTTCCGCTGATTTTCATCGACAAACCTCATCGGAAGCGATTTACTCATCAGTGAGAATATAACTAAGGTGTAGCTCGCTGGTCGTTTATTACATGGTATAAAAGGTCTTCCTAGAGACCTGCAGAAGAACGAGAAAACCGCAATACCAGGAGGTTATGCGGAGTAATATAACCTCTCTGCTAGCTTCATTGGGGGAGGTCTAGGAACTTTTTAAAAGATTTTCTTTCGTTTCTGACTCGCCTGAAATTCCGGCCTCCAGTCAGGTGACAGAAGTCACAGTGATCTATAGATATATATGTTTTCTGACAGAAATCACCTCAGCAGGGTAACAGTGACTAACAAACCCATTCCCTGAGTAACATTACACTGACATTTCAGTCAATACCCCACTCCTTTTCGTCCGATTTCTCACGTAAATTAACTTATCCTTTAATTTTTACATTTAAAAGCGATATGCCAAATTTTAAAGAAAAATAACGGAGTACAGATAATAGTCTGTGAAATTAAAATTCTCAGTAAAGCACTCAGTTTAGTTGTATAACTTCTAAATTGTTTATTTTTTTTAATAAAAAAATATCCACTGAGTTTCAGTTCTCAAAACTAATAAAAAGCCCGTTTCACTGAATAGAACGCTCTATTTGTCTTATTTTCCTCAAAATAGTATACATATTTTATATATTTACGCTGTCTTATTAATTTGCATTCATATTTTATATATGAAAATGAAAAATTTAACATTTTGTGATATTAAATAAACAATAAAAATGAATTATTAATGAAATGATGTTCTGACAACTTCTCAAACTTTTATTCTTCGAAATAATAATGTAATTATGAAGGGGAGAAATTAATTACTTAAAATTGTTATTTATTAGAAGTAGAGAACATCCAGGTTTTATTCAAAATGTGAAAACTTAATAAGGCACTCAAAAGAAATGCTTCTCTCGAAAATTGTGTTCTACCAAACTAATTTATTTAAAAGAAAGGTGATTTGTGTTTCTTGAAAAGAGCTGCCATATTTTACAGTGTTTTAGAATAGAGCTGCAATGCGGTGTGATTCCCATCTCGTGGAAATTGTCTCTTAAATCTCTCTGAATCTTTGAGTATCAGTGTCTTCCATCAAAGGATACAAATGTACATCTGGAGAGGTACTACATTTTTCTGCAAGGGTGTCAGATTTAGCAGGGGCCTCATTCCGCATCAATGGGCAACAGATATAACATGTTTTTACTGACTGATATATTGCAGTAGTTATAGGTCAATATTATAAAAGAACTTGTAGTAATGTTATTTATTGTTTAAAAAAAAAAACACACAGCTGAAGAAAAGTTTGAAAGTTTCAAAGAATTTGTGAGAGGGAATGGAATAAAAAAATCTATCTGTCCCAGCCAGGACTCGAACCTGGATCTCCTGCTTTCCAGGCTGTTATGCTATCCGTTGCACCACCGAGACGAGCTAGATAACCTATTAAACTCCCATGAGAAAGACGAATATATCGTCTTATGCTGGAAGGAGCTGACATTATTTGTCTACTCTAGTTATTTACTTTTTATTTTCATTTATGAATATTAATTTAGTTGTGGTGTATTATCTCACGTAAATTTTAAACAATTAATGCGAGGGAAAATAATAAAAAATCTATCTGTCCCAGCCAGAACCCTAGTGTGTTGGGAGTTTAATAGGTTATCTAGCTCGTCCCGGTGGTGCAATGGATAGCATAACAGCCCGGAAAACAGGAGATCCAGGTTTGAGTCCTGGCTGGGACAGATAGATTTTTTTATCTATCCCTCTCATTAATTGTTTAAAAATTACGTGGTATAATACACCACAACCAAATTAATATTTATATTTGAAACTTTCCTGTAGTGAAGTGCGTCATGCATGAGCTTTAGGAACTGATTTCACATGTTTTACACTAAGATGTACATAAATAAGAGTAAATGACTTATTTAATTATACAAGATAAATTATGGATAAAACTGGTAGGTAAAATGTAACATTGCTGAGACTGGCTCTATACTGTCTGGGAGAGAAGAGTGGGGGAATGCTCAGAGAATCAGAGGTTGTTTGAATCTTTTAAAGGCTCATATTAAAGAAGATATTTTCTTCTATATGACATTTTAGTAAATCAGTTATAGAACCTTAGCACTAGAGAGTAATTTTCATCACTGGAACGTAATATGAGAGTTTCCATTTAATAAGGTAGAGTTTTACTAGCGAAGCGAAGCCGACGACCGAGCATCGAAAAACGCTTCTTGTACAGAAATATTAAACTATTAATTACAATTATTTATTTTAATTGTACAATTGTCGTTATTACATATATTTATTCCGCTGTTGAGTATCGCTTTTCCAATTTTGAGAACTTCGAAATTTATCGAAAATACATGTGAAATAATACAAAATAAAAGCTAATATTGGAAACAATATCAGTTGTTTTGTTAATTTCTTTACTAAAGATTTACGACTATGGATGACGTTAAGATTTTATTAACACCATAAATTACATTTATTTCCTCAATATCATTATTGTGAATTTTCCTATGCCTTCATAATCTTAAGTATATTTTTTTTAAATGAGTAAAATTGTTTATGTTGTACATTATTATTATATTAGTAAATATTTATTATATACTATGAGAGCACATTGCAAGATGCACGCTGTGCAGGATGTAATTTCTAAATAAATAAAATAACCTTAAACTAAACTATTATTCTGGGCTTCTCTTAAATCTCTTCCCTTCCTAAGGAAATTTCTACCCTTACCAGACTCAACAAGTGGTGAACATTATGAAGTCCAAATACTGAAATTGGTTCTCCATTTTGAATATTACGGACTCTAACGAGCCAACTCCTCGCTGATATGTGATTAAACGTCTTCTATCGACTGAGACTCTGCATTGCTTATGGTGCTATCTCAGGAAGAGACTTGCAGGAAAGGACTGCTTCCAGTTCCAATGCATATATGTATCACTTCAGATTAGTGGGGCAAGCCAGCTCAAACACCGCGAGAACTCAAGAACAAGCTGAGTTCGTCTCCCCTTGACACAGCTACTCAGTGAGCTCTAAGCGCTAACCTCCAAATGTCCCAAGTCTACTTCCCCGGCTCTGGAAGAATTGTTTCCTCCTGGAATCGATCATCTCAGAGAAGAGCCCTCTGTCGATCTCTTCTTCGACTAAGCCCTTCTCAGGCCGCAAATCCCTCTTTTATCTTCCTTCGTACAATCATTAATCCTCCACTCTTCAATGGCTTTACCTCAACCCGAGCTTTAACAGTTATCTTTAAAATTTATTTCCCAATACCTTTATTTTACTATAATTAATTTTAGAAAATCTTTCTTCAATGATAATATTTCTATAAAATGTGGTTGTATATTAAGAAATTTGGTTAGTTTACGTACATATTCGTTGACAGAATTTTTGAAATTAATTGTATTTTTGGTAAATAATTTTTAAAATGTTAGCATAGCTTCTTAATTTTAGATAATTTCTAAAAATTAATTATCTAAAAAATATTAAGTTGGGCAGTCGTAAAATTTAAATTTTTAATTTAATTAGTGAGAAAACAATAACTTTTTATGCCAATTTTCTTCGCCAATACGCTATAAGTAATAAAAAAATAGAGTAACTCCTTTGTTTTGGGGATCTGTTTACTCAAGTTTTTCGAGAAAACCTATGCCGATGTTATATTGCGATATTAAATAATCAATTAACTGTTTAAAAACATACAAAAACAAAGATGGATTTAAAAGATGGATTCATATTTGCGCATAAGCGAATTGATAAAGCCACTAGATGTTCAAGTATCGACGAAAGAACAAACTGAATTGATCATAAATGAATAATAGGCTGTCAAATCTCGAGACTAATAGATATCTGATGATAGACAGGTGCTCTCAGTAACCGAGACCATTATATTATAGACCAAAGCTACTGGAGGAGGCTGGTGCTAGCGATATAAATCTATGATGGGAGAAATGCCCTATCATTTTTTTGTTGTGGGAGTACTAAATCATGAAAAACTACATAGAAGTGTAGTGCCGTGATTCGACAAAGAATCTCACGAAGTAACTTCCGAAAACAAAACAATGCTTATGCATTAGCTATCCCAAAAGTGTACTCAAGAACTTTGATGGAACAATGAAAAGCTAGTATTTGGATATTAAAGGTTCACAGGCGAAAAAAAGAGAGAATTGCAAAGAGAAGGATTTCACAAGAAGCTTAACGTAGGATGTAAACCATTCTAGGAAGAACGGGATAAATGCAGTGCCACGGGCGGCAAAGTGCTTTCAGTTAATAGGAGGATCATGAGAAATCCAACCGAGANGGGGGGTTAAATTGAAGAAACCACTCTTTTCACCACTTAAACTGAAACACTTCACTAAACGCACCAGAGAATTCATTTTTCATCCCTTGAGCTATGCCTATTCTCCCTAATATAAGTTTATATATTTTAATTTGAAATAATTAAAATTCCGAGGTGTGAAGAAAGTGAAGGGTTTCAAGGTAATGCGACTTGTAATCCAACAGAAAATAACAATTATTTCCTGACCTTCAACACATTGAAGGTTAAATTTAATGGTTTGAGTGGACAAGAAACTGATAAGGCGAAAATAAACATACACTTATTTTAAGTCAGTACATACATTTATTTTTATGAAATTTTTCTTTTAGTATATCGATTAGTATGGGTCATTTACGTCTGTCCCCCACGCAGTGTTATCAATATAAATACGTTTGTCGTGAGGAAAAACGTTCAGAATCGTGAGCTGTAAAATTTTTACATAAATAAATAACGAATAGCGACTTGATAGTGAAAACATTTGTATATTACAAATACATCTCGTCCCACTATCAGATCTGGATCTATCAATAAACACTTGACAAGCACTGCAAAATTTAGACTCGATAATTCTTTACTTATAATATTGTTTACAGACTGTGGTTTATTTTTCTATATGACAATAATTTCTAGATTTATATGTCTATCACATGTCGGTGATAAAAGGGTGTTAATAAAATTAACGTTTCTCTACTAAATATTTGTATTATTATATATTTGATTCAAAATGCATTTAATTCTCAAAGTATAGCCCATTTTTAAGTACCTTCACTAGCCATCTGCCATCCAATTGCCCGATCCTGCAAGGATACCAATCATTGGGATGTCTGTCGAAGAACTCTTGGACTGCTAGTTTAACTTTCACAAAATAATCAAATTGTGTCACTTGGAAAAAATATCTGGTCATGGATCAAAACAAGTAGTAATCTATTGGAGCGAGATCTGGACTATATAGTGGATGAAGCAGGAGTTCATTTTTCTACATCATCAATTATTTTATTAATCTCATGCCAGCATTCTATTGTAGAAAATCCTATATTGTAAATTAATTTTTCGGAACTCTTTATTCTCTAGGAATTTATTATTTTTGTGTTAAGAATTTATGGTATTGGCTGAGATTTTAATGGTGGTATGAGAAGTTGTAAGGGTATTTCCCCTACTTTATCAGGAATACTGAGCACTGTACAAGAATGTAGAGCATTAGTCGCTATGGCGGTAAATTGCTTCTAACGTCTCGGGATTCCTCAAGGGCCAAGTTAGTACTGACCCAAAATCCAGCTTTGAGCCAATCAGAGCGCGGTGAAGCGTCAACAGGGATATGCCCCACCTCGGGCTGCAGCCGGCTACACAGTAAGTGTTTATAACACGGGTTGCGAGAGATTGAAATGATTACAGCTTACACTCTAAGATGATTTTAGTTGGGGTTCGGTCAGGGTTGATCCAAAAAAACACAAATTTGAAAAATGTATTTTTTAATAAAGGATTATCTGCCAACGTTTCGGCTCACATTGCAAGCCATCTTCAGGGCTATCATGAAGANGACAAAAAACTAGATTGTCAATTACTTAAGACCATAGTAGAAACGATTACTATATTTCATTTTTTATTTCTAATTATGCAGTTCCGATTCGATAATCATTAAAAACTACTGTCAGTATCATTACAGACCTGAAAAGGCTATAACATCATAGGGCTTTCTTTATTCTTTTTATAGACCTATCGTTCAGGCTCATATTTTTTTCGTCTTTTTATACTCCTAGTGACTTGTAGATAGTCTATGGACTATCTACAAGTCCCCACCATGTACTAACAACCAAGACTCTAGAAAATCTTATATTTATCGATAAAAGCTTGCCAAGGACGATATTTTAATCCACGTTGATAGGGTTTAGAGACCCCCTGAGCTGTTCTGGCGCATCAATTGGCATTTTTGGTAAAGCCAAAGCTGGTATTTTCATTATATCAGGTGGAAAGGATTAATAGTAAAGTCTATCTATATCTTATACTCATAAATAGACGAACCCACACACATTTTAATACTATGTAATAAAGTTACAGAAATAAAAATACTTTCTTCATGCAGAGAATATAACAATAATTCTTGGCTGCTCATACAAAGCGTCCTTATCGATACCAAGTTATAACGGCAGCTGAAAGAAAATTTTTAATTTAGAGAAGCTATTTAATTTTAATAATTTAATTAATATAAT
>KZ808139.1:223206-241021 GCA_000696205.2 Oncopeltus fasciatus | reverse complement strand
CCCCCCCCCCTCTACTTCGTAAGCCAAAAGTCTGAATAAAGTTCTAACATTTCATTATAGTAATTAATAAGTCATTAATGGTTTTAATTTACATGGGCCTCTTCATTTCCTCTTAATTAAAAATTTTTAATTACTTTTGAACTCAATTTTGCATAAAATAAAATTATGAATTTTCTTTCTTTTTTTTTTAAGATAAATATTTCAGCACCGCAGAAATACCTTATTATATTGTATATCTCCTTTATATGATAATGAACTGTAGTTATTGTTACTATTTGAGGGAAATCTCGAAAAAAAAAAAGTCTTTAACACATATATATTCTATTTCAGCGAATTATTCGTACTTGAAGATATATTATGGATAAATGTCTAGTTTTCTTCATTATTTTTTATTCCTGCAGTAAAGTTGAAGATATCCTGGCTAAGTGTGATTAGTGATATTGTACATTGTACAATTTGTGGATACGGCACATACATTAATAATGTATTTATCGTTGTAATCAGTTGTACTCAGGAAGTAATGGGCCTTTCCAGAAATACTCAAATTTGAGTTTGACGGATTTTTGACTCTTCAGGAAAAAAATAAGAGAAAACAGGATCAAAGAGAATTGATTTATTTTAATCTCAACAGATGGCGTTAATGTTCCTTATCTCCTGTAACCCCAGTTCAGTGAAGAGTTACTTTGATGCATTTGAAAGGTCAAAGTCCAGACAATATAGTTTTTTTCATTCACTCAGTCAAGTTTTGTTGCGTTTTGAAAGTGGAGAATTTAATAGATAATTTTTGTTACTTTCTGCTTTTTACTTTCGAAAAAATGTAGCACAGACTCATCGAAAAATGCATGGCGTTTATGTTGATTAGTGTTTAAGTTAACTTTAAGTGTAAGAGTACTATAGCTCGTTTTCGCTCCAATAATTTAGATGAAAATGGTACATCTAGCTTGAGGCAGCTTTTACTCATTGCAAAAGTCAATACTTAAAAAAATAATCTAAACTTGTCGACACATTACATTTCGCGACATCGCTCAGAAACCAAATATTGTTCATAAAACAGTTTCAAACCATCTATATAAAACTAGATACTCAAAGAGATAAATCCGAGAAAATTGGGTTTCACGTCAATTAACTTAAAGTAAATTTTTAAACACTTTTTTCATGAATTACATCCTGCACAGCGTGCATCTTGCAATGTGCTCTCAAAAGATATAATAAATACGTGCAAATAATATANCTCAATTTTGCATAAAATAAAATTATGAATTTTCTTTCTTTTTTTTTTAAGATAAATATTTCAGCACCGCAGAAATACCTTATTATATTGTATATCTCCTTTATATGATAATGAACTGTAGTTATTGTTACTATTTGAGGGAAATCTCGAAAAAAAAGTCTTTAACACATATATATTCTATTTCAGCGAATTATTCGTACTTGAAGATATATTATGGATAAATGTCTAGTTTTCTTCATTATTTTTTATTCCTGCAGTAAAGTTGAAGATATCCTGGCTAAGTGTGATTAGTGATATTCTACATTGTACAATTTGTGGATACGGCACATACATTAATAATGTATTTATCGTTGTAATCAGTTGTAGTCAGGAAGTAATGGGCCTTTCCAGAAATACTCAAATTTGAGTTTGACGGATTTTTGACTCTTCAGGAAAAAAATAAGAGAAAACAGGATCAAAGAGAATTGATTTATTTTAATCTCAACAGATGGCGTTAATGTTCCTTATCTCCTGTAACCCCAGTTCAGTGAAGAGTTACTTTGCCCAATGGCAGTACTCCTAAATATCTATTTACAATTGTTTGTTTTGGTTTTTCTTTTCTTTTCTTTTTTAATATTATTAGGAAGTGATGGCAATGAGAAGGTTAAGGGGCCATTTCCTATTCAGGCGGCGTCATGGGTTATCAGGATGGGTAATACTGGATAGAGCTTGGGCTAAAGGATTGGGATGCAAGGAAAGGTCAGAGTGGAATTTATTAAAACGGGTAGTAATGATGTCCTTAACTAAAGGGATTTTAAGGTCATTGTGGAATAAGAAGTTTGCGACGTAATAGGGAGCGTCACCTATTATTCTTAGGATTTAGGTTTGGAAGGACTGTATTCTTTGGATGTTGGATGGTTTCGCAGTTCCCCACAGTTTGACTCCCTAAGTCCAAATAGGTCTCAGTAGCGTCTGATAAAGGGTTAGTTTGATAGTCACTGTCAAAGTTGTCTAAATATCCTATTTAGTTCCTGTCAATTCATAAACTTATAAAGTTAATCGCAAGCATAACATTTTCTTCAAACTAAATTTAACAAAAATCCTAAACTAATCAATCATTCAACACACACTCCAAAAAGAAATTACATTAAACATAAAATTTTCTTNAGATGGCGTTAATGTTCCTTATCTCCTGTAACCCCAGTTCAGTGAAGAGTTACTTTGCCCAATGGCAGTACTCCTAAATATCTATTTACAATTGTTTGTTTTGGTTTTTCTTTTCTTTTCTTTTTTAATATTATTAGGAAGTGATGGCAATGAGAAGGTCAAGGGGCCATTTCCTATTCAGGCGATGTGGTGGATTATCAGGATTGGTAATACTGGATAGAGTTTGGGCTAAAGGATTGGGATGCAAGGAAAGGCCAGAGTGGAATTTATTAAAACGGGTTATAATGATGTCCTTAACTAAAGGGATTTTAAGGTCATTGTGGAATAAGAAGTTTGCGACGTAATAGGGAGCGTCACCTATGATTCTTAGGATTTAGGTTTGGAAGGACTGTATTCTTTGGATGTTGGATGGTTTCGCAGTTCCCCACAGTTTGACTCCCTAAGTCTAAATAGGTCTCAGTAGCGTCTGATAAAGGGTTAGTTTGATAGTCACTGTCAAAGTTGTCCAAATATCCTATTTAGTTCCTGTCAATTCATAAACTTATAAAGTTAATCGCAATTCATTCTTTGAGTAGATTACCTCAGAATATTTACAAAAACCGTCTCTTGCATAATATCTCGTGGGGATTCGCTGATTCTTTCCTATTACTTGTAGGAACAGGACATTTCCCCTGAGCTGACAAGATCTCTGAGTAATGGTCGTTCTGGATGGAACATCCAAGCTGTTGTTCAGAGCGCATTCATACTTTTTTTTTTATTTACAATTTAAATTCAGACGTAGAGGCATTGGTAAACATATGCACTCTGCGGTCCCTCCCCAGGCATTATCAAATCTCAAGTAGGTCTCTGGCCAACTCCTGTACAGTCTTCTTGTAGAGATGTAAAGGATGTTAGAGGTAGTCACAAGTGTGTTTGTCTGTCTGTCAAGCAGCAAAAGAGTTTGGTGTATTCATGTAGTTTAATCAGTCAAAAATGACATCCTTTACGCTCTCAATTTGTACNTATATATATATTCTTTTTTTCTATGTTAGTCGAGAGTCCAGATGAAAGCCCAGCCACCTGACGCAGTCGGAAGTTAAAAGAAAGAAAATTTATGAACCGAATTTCCATTTGTGAATCGCTTTTAAAACAAAGTGAAATTGAGTCAATTTTTTTTTTTTATTCACTAAATGTGGCGAAAAGTGGATCACGCATAACACTAATGAGAGATAGATTGAGGAAGGAGACTGTATGACTAGTGGGATTGGAAATGAATCGTTCATCATTAACTATTCTAACCATGCCAAAACGCTAACTCGAATCTCTGCTGTCACCAACACAGGGATAGAAGCAGGTGATTCAAGAATTGGAACCACTAGGAACGCACATCTTAGTGACACGGTAAAAAAAAAAGAAAAATTGAGAATGCTTGGCTGGAACCCCCTTCCCCACGCTAGAAATACTGTTATGGTTATGTGCGTATAAAATTACTACTCCAACAAATAAAATATCCCTAATTTATTAATAAATACAAATTTTAAACGCTAGTTAACTATCTATTAATACTGTCCTAATATCAGTTATGCAATTAAGATAACAACTGTTACTTACAGCTACTTTACAATAAGTCCTTATCACATGAGCGGTAAGAATCATCACAATTATCTATTTATCACTGAACTGTCAAAATTTGTCTCTCTCTACGAAAACTCAAGAGCAACTGCTGGGACTCCCCCTATTGCTCCACTAGCTCCTGCTTGCATAGTGCACCGGGTTTTTTTAATTTTTACCTCTATATTTATTTTATCATATTTATCGCGGTCCGCTAGATGTGCCAGTGTACCGGATTTTGGCTTGTACCTATTACTATAGTCTTATATTTTAAGGTTTTTACAGATTTTCTTAAGGTTACATGATATATATTTTTACATTTTAGGAGGGTGAGGGGCCCTCATTGTTACAATCTTACATACTAACTCAAAACTATCTTATATACTAACAATATTTATATATTTATAAATATAAATTTTACATGTTACATGTAACGTATGGGGTTACAATTTGTGATGTAGGGGGGAGTAACTTCCCTCTATTGGATACATGTACAGGAGCCTCTGGCTCTGGAGCTCAACCTTCCATCGTCGTGGCAGGGCGGGTGGCTTAACATCCCGGAAGTTGACCGGAAGATGACAATCTGGAAGATTGTCATAGAACTTCTGGATCCGCATTCGGATGTACTCGACAGTGCCTCGGGATAGGCCTAGAACATACTATATACCTGCGAAGGTCGAGGCCGGCCCCGATTTGTCCAGGGCCTCTCTGTCGGGTCTAGTCAGCCCTCTTCTCAGCCTTCATAAAACTGCTATTTGTTTCGTTCTCTATAGAACTCTCTAATAGGTGTTATGCTGGCTTCAAAAGATATGTATCATTGATATATATAAGTATTATTGTCAATAATTATACAGATAGACGAGCAAGGACTCTTATCATGTACCCCATCAAAAAATTAAGTGTAAAAATGTACAGATAATTTTTTTTTTTTAATAGCTTTTAAAAAGCTTAACTATTTACATATTAATGACAATGCTAGGTTCATTTTTTCAAAATTAAAACTTTAAAAAATACCACAAGTTATTTTCGTTCGCCAAATGTTTTATTTTATTTCTATTCTTTACAGTTGGATTTTTCTGAAGAAGAATTTATATCTCTATTCCTATATGAATAATACTAAAAATAAGTACATAAAGTTTTGAGAAGACAATTCAAATAAATATTTTTTCAATGAAATTATATAGCTTTGTAATTACTTTATTTTTGAACAATTTCATTGAAATAATACATGCTTTTTGAAAATTGTCTTCAGTTTTTATCGATACTTAACGAAAGCGGTGTAAAATAATTTTTTTAAAACATTTTACTAGTAATTGAACATGAAATTGGGTAAGTTTTACTTAGTTGAAGAAACAAAATTCGGTAAATGAACTTTCATCTAAACTTAAGTATATTTTTATTTTCTATGTATTTCTTTTTGAATATTTATTTAAAAGTGTCTTTTACCTCATTACATGTATGTAATTTACAAATAAAATGTTTATAAAGAAAGGAGTCTATGTGAGTATGAAGTCCTTCAGGCAGGATCTGTGCAAAGCAAGGACATTCCCCGTGTCTCGCTAAAGGAGGACTTATAAATGAGAAGTTCCAGGTCATAAGCCCGGGATGGGAGTGACTATAAAAGGAAATGCCACTAAACCTGGCTCAATTCCCATGGGATGGAAGAGTGTGGGTAGGGCCTTCGCCATAATGGTCTTCGCCCACAGCTCCCACTATCCCACACTAGATCAAATTAGCCTTGTGTTATTCTTATTCTATTATTATATACAACATGGAAAACCTCAGGGAAGGCTAAGATTACGCTGCACCTTCGTGACGGTACTTTTTGGCGAATTCCTAAGAAATTTAGCAGTTGAGGTTGTTCTCACGGTAGATTCTTATTATTTATATAAGGTTATATCATATACAAATTAGTTTGTAAAAATATGTGTATAAGTGAGTGTCTGGCAACGCCCCAAAGCCCACAATTTTCAACTTAACTTAAAATGTAGCTTTTAATAGTAAGAAGATAGATTTAGCGATGGAGTTAGTGGATTAACTGAAATTGAATGTGCGAAAACCAAAAAGAAATTATCTCGTTGCATATGGCATTATATTTAGTACTGAAACTCTATACATTGATTTATTCACTCATAAAATACATATTTAAGAATTTTAATAGTTTAATATAAGAACAATGAGTGGGGGTTTACCTAAATTAGAAATTTAATATTCAGCCCCCCTCCCCCCATTACATAGAGAGAGAGAGAGAGGTCTCTCACTGTCTCTCTCTCTCTCTCTCTGTACAGTACGGATACAGTAGAATGCAGTAGTCAGATGCAGTCGCTCTCGGACCCAGTCCTAATGATGTTTGCATTTGGTGGTGGGCAGGGGGTTGTTTGACTGAGGCTGGAGTTTGCGTACCCCTTCCATCGTGTACGAGCGTCCTCTGACGTCGTCTCCCGATCAACTGGATTGGTAAACTCACCCTTCAAGGGGGAGAAAAAAATTAATGTATTTCTACTCCCTCACTCAAAACTCTCTCCCTCTCTCTCTCTCTCTCACTCTCTCTCTATCGTAGTTCTTCCGAAAGGCCTGCTTGAAACATTTTCTGGCAACCGACTTGGCAAATACATAATAGTGTTATTTATTTTTTAGTGATCATTGGGGATTTCTTAGGGTGGAAATATAATTTTTATAATTATTTAAAATATAAGTATGCAGTCATATATTGATATACCTATAAAATATTCATATTTATTGTTCATTTGTTTTTGTGAATACCAATAGGTGAAGTCTGACTATTATATGAAAAAATCCTAGCATGAACGATTATTTTGGAATGTTTTCCTAAAATTGAGTTGAACAAAACAAGCTTCACTGAAACCCATGTTTAAATGTCATAATTCTAACTATTATATTAAATCAGAGTTAAATAAGTTATTTATGAGACATGGGACGCCAATATGACGCCACTGAAGCCACTGATAGCCAGAAAACTGTAGTAGCATCAGAGTCTCTGTAGCATCACAATGTCCAATCAACAATCGGCTTCTTACTCCAAAGTTAAATTTTCCCTCATCCATAGGTTCAATGACTAAGCAGTAATTATATTTACTCTTCCTTCATAGACACTGTCACTCACTACTATCAACTCAACTCTTACTTTTACACCTGCTTATTCTAGTTCTAAACGTTCGTCATTCTCGTAATCCCAATATTCCTACACTTCATTATATTCCAAGTTCTTTTTCAACTTCANCTCTCTCTCTCTCTCTCTCTCTCTCTCTCTCTCTCTCTCTAAAATATTGTGTAGCAAATAAACACTACTTTCCGGTTTATAAACTTTTATCAATACCAATATCAGAGCACACACAAACACATCTCATGAAGGGCATTAACTAACTAGACGTTCAAACATTATGAATTAATACAAAAAAAAAATCTCACGACATACGTCCATATTAATTTAAACATGGGAAAATCTACTATAGATGAAAGATTATAAAAATTAGAAAGAATTGTTAAATTAATAATCTTTTTAAAGCCTACACTTCATAGATCTTACTTTAGTTTTTTTTTTTTTTTTTTTTTTTTTTTTACACCTGTCAAATTCACTATCGCCTCAATGGATTGGTGAGTTAAATATAGTTTAATAGCTTGATTGGAGTTAGAGAGGGAAATAAATATATATTTATTCACAACTGATTGAAATAAAAAATACTTTTCAATGATCAAAACAAATTTTCATGCATTGAAATATTGAAAACAATTTACTTATATGTTCAAATAGAGAATTTATTTTGTTTTTTTTTCTTACCGTAGATATTATTTATTATTAGATATTTTTTGTTGGGGTTAGGTCAAGGAAAATAAAATTTTAAAAAATACAAATTTAAAAAAAAAATGTATTTTTACTATTTAATTATTGTTGAAACCACATTAAAAATGTATTTTGCTTTATTTATTGGCATCTTAAAATCATTTATTGTGTTAAATGTTATTTGTCTGATTAATGAACATTCTATTGTTTTTGGACAGACACTATGAGAAAACATAAAGGTGAATTATCTCCTTAAAAGGCCCTTTATTCAGTGATAATTAACAGGCAATCATCAAGATCTGTGACGTCAGAGAACAATGCTTAGCCTAAATTAGCGTTCATTTTAACCTCATTGTAATTTTTCTTCTTTCGTTCTGACTAATTTACCTCTTTTAATTTTTATTTTAAGTAATTATTTCTTGCCACTTCTTATACAGTATGTCACAAAATGTTGAAAATAAATTATTGTTTAAACATTGATTATTTATTACGAAGGTACTGTTAGCTTTTTGACTTCAAATTAATTTTTTTTTGGCCAATCAAATATTACTAAAGAAAAATAAAATTCATTTTAAGAATAAAGCATAATAAGATGCCTGTTGTGCGATAATATTCATGTAAATTTACAAACAAATAAAAGTTATAAAATCCTGTTGCAATTATTATTTGAAGTTCCTTCTTGTAATATTTTTATAATTAACCTATCAGAATTAATATCTCCACTGTTTCTATTTGGCAAATTTACTTTACGCTTACGGGAAAAGCGTTAGAAATCCTTGTGTACGCATTCCCAAATCTGCGTGAAATGGGCCAGATGAAGGGAGGACAAACATTATCTGAAGGAAGTAGTAAATATGAGGAAGCTGGCTGGGGCAGGGGGTAGCAGAGGGCGAAACAGAGGCGCCTTTATTAAATTGTGGTCGGGAAGGGGTGGCTTCAGAAATATAGGATGGCATAAAGAGTTGGGGGGGGCCAATACCCCCCCCCCCAGGTCTGATGTCTTTTGGCAGGATTTCCTTCTGTCCTGAGCCCAGGATCCTCTGCCTCTCCTTCCGGTCTCTCATTGGATATCCTTCAACCCCCAAATGTGTACCTCCCCTTCCCTTCCCCATCACCTCTCTGCATAACACAACGTTCACGTGACACAACTCTTCTTTACACATATTTACACGGTATATGCTCCAAAGCCAGTCCACAAGTTTTCGTCTATTATCTAGAGTGGTTCGATAACCACATGATTAATTTGAATGGTTTTAATAAATAATAAGAAGTTTACCTCTTGTCAAATCAAATTGTTTACAGTAATAGCATCTTATGAACTCATAAAAAACAAAATTAATACTAAGACATGAGATTGGGGAGAAACCCATTTTCAAAGTTTCCGAGTTATTTTTCATCTTCAAATGAAAATTACTTCATAACATTTGTTTACCTCTTAATTTTTATTAATTCTTTCATCACTCTCATACAATGGCAACCAAGTTGTATTGAAAAAAAAACAAGCAATTATTATATACATTTTCTTTATTTGCTAGCCATTAACATAGTCCCCATAAATAATACACATAAATCTGATTCCTTGACAAATATTTCTTCAATCATATATTATTTATTTATTATTTACCTAAAGCCTTCACTTTTCACAAACAATTAAAATATGCATCATTAAATAAATTTATCTCATTTTGTTTTTATTTAAATTTAAAATTATTTATTTCTAAATTAAAATTCATTTATACATTATCCGTAGGGAAATTAAATTATTCTAGTTAATATCATGGATGCCACTTTTGCAAAATTTTCAACAGATCTCCTACTTTAGAGATACTAAAAATATGATCCATTNATAATCGATCAACTCGGTTTGCCTAAACGTGAAATTCAAGATATCTTTTTTTTTTTTTTTTAACGGTGACTTAATAAAACAGTGAATGGTAAGATAAGTGAAATTTGTGTAAACGATTTTCGTCTGTCACATTTTTATGCAAAACATGGATATTTTTTTTAATTTGTGCGTATGGCAAATAAAGTGTTTATTTTCAAGGTAAAAAAATTTGTAAAATGTTAAATAATTATTTTAACAAATGTAAAATAATCATTTTACAAATGAAAATAAGTCATTTTAAGGATTGAAAAAAAATGAAAAAAATTCTCGCAAATACGCTCCTAACGATTATATTGAACGAATAATTTACAAATTATAGTTTAATATTAGATGATTTTTGTTGGGGTTCGGTCAAGGTAGATCCAAAGAAATACAAATTTAACAAAAGTTAATTTTTTAAAAAGATTACCTGTCAACGTTTCGGCTTACATTATAAGCCATCTTCAAGGCTGTAGAAATACAATGTCATGAGAATACAATAATAATTGACAATATTATAATATAGAATTATCATAATGTAATGTGATATCGAAAGTATGTATGTGGAAAGCTATGTAAGAGAATTTTAAAATTTAAAATTCTATTGTAGTTTAATGTATGAGCAATTCGAACCGAACTACCAGTTTAGTATAATAATACGCCTCAACAGCAAAGGAACTATCAGAAAGTGTTATTTATGTCTCCCCCCTGCAAAATGTTGGGGTTGTTTTGTGGCTAAAGTCGACTATGGGGTAGGAAGGGCTTTAGTGGACATTACTGGATATAAAATCGTTAGTATCTACATTATTTAGGACATAATATGCGTAGAATGTCGAATGCCGGATGCCTGAGTCCTTATTGTGTACTATTAGTTCTGAAGTTCCCTAACAGAGTGCACTAGTTGGGGAACTCCAGGCTTGCGTTAGTGTACGAGTGGGGGTTAGTGTAATGTTCTGAGCGGGAAGCTGTCGTTTCTTTGCCTCTGAAAAAGGACGGGCAGCCCACAGAATTTACGAGATCCGCTAGTCCTAGACAGCTGAGTGACAGCTCTTCTAAGAGTCCTAAGGAAAATTTCTAGTTCTCGAGGTAAGTGTGATTTGGGTGCAGGATTGATCACTGTGCATCTGGAAAAACTAGCCGAATGTTTTTGTATAACTGTGAGTATGGCAAATATAGATACTGAGGTCTGGACAAGAGCCCATAAGTACCACATGAGGGGGCTAAAGATCCCTCCAGTGTATAAAGTTAACCGAGGACATATAATAGTCACATAAAGTTAACAGTATTTAACAGTAATTTAAATACTGATTTTAGTTGTGGTATTTAATCCCACGTTAATTTTATATAAGAAATACAAGGGAATATAATAAAAAAATCTTACTAACTCAGCCGGGAATCGAACCCGGGTCCCCTGTTTTACGGGCAGCTATGCTGACTATTGCACCACAGAAGCAGGCTAAATAATCTCTCCAACTCCTCGCACTTTACTCCGAATATTAACTCCTAAGTAAGACGAATATATCGTCATAGCTTAAAGGAGATAAAATTGTCGGCTATTTGTTAGACTCTCGTTTTTTTCCTATATTTATTTTTTAAATAATGATTTTACTTGTGTTATTTAATCCCAAGTTACTTTTATGTAAGAAATGCAAGGAAATAACATGGGGTTTAGACTCCGTACTAGTAAAGTGCGGGGACTAGAAGAGATTAACTGGCTAGCCTCGGTAGTGTAATAGCCAGCATAACTGCCAGGAAAACAGGAGACCCGGGTTCGAGTCCCGGCTGAGGTAGTACAATTTTTTTATTCTACTCAATTGCATTTATTAATATATTATAATCTTTCTGTAAAATTCAATAACATTTGACACATTTATAGCTAATATGTATTGAGTTATTTCGAGATGTATGGAATATTTTATTTCCTTTGCATGATAAGAAACTTAAATATATCCTCTTGTATGGAAACGTCTGTTACAGTCGATTCAGCGAAGGAGTTTGATGCCGTTCGGGCGTACCTCAAGGAGCTAGATGTTGCCAACTTTGTATGGACTGGTCTCAAGAGAGAGAAGTCCAGCGAGCCTTTCTTATGGCCGTAAGTTTCAGCACTAGTACCTTTTGTAGAAACATAATTCGTAATACAACTCTGTTTATGTTTATATATATATATACATATATAGTATAAGAAAAATTAAATGAAAGGGAACATATATAGCAAAGTTTTCTGGGGAACATGTTATCCTCCTCGAAGAGAAGTGGGAATGTACTGAAGGTGTAGAAGAAGAGAGAGGAAGAGTCACTAATGAGTGAAGATGGAGAAGTAGGTTTATCCTTGTTTTCCAACTGTTGGCAGTTACAAGGGTGAATGGTGGCTTGTAGAATGTGGATATCGGCGCACTCACACTCGTCTTCAGTTGGAAATGTGAGACGTATCTTCAGTAACACTTGGAAAACCCCCAGCGAAACATTTAGAATGCTTGTTTAGAAGGGATTTGGGTTGGAACAGGTAGCTCTGTGGGAATAAGGCAGGGGTTCATGGAAGTTGTAAAAGGCTGGGTAGAAATTTTACTAATGCGAAAATACAAAATTTTTAAATATACATGTCGAGAAATGTAATATTCTTTTTATAAATATTATTTTTTTGTGGTATTTATTCCCACGTAAATTTTAACAATTTTTAGTGCAAGGGAACAGAATAAAAAATCTAACTGTTCCAGCCAAATCTCGAACCTGGATCTCCCGCTATACAGGCCGGTGCATTTACCAATTATGCTACCGGGACCAGTCTGATAAGTTATTAAATTAGTATATGCACCGGCCCGGATAGCAGGAGATCCAGGTTCGAGTCCTGGCTGGGACAGTTAGATTTGTATTCTGTTCCCTTGCACTAAAAATTAGTAAAAAAAAATTGTAATATTCTTTGTGCGTTCTTTACTTTTACTTATGTTCTTAATCAAATATATATGTGTTTGCACCCTTTGGGAGCTATAAAAACTCTGTCAAGTGGTCAAAAAACGCGGGTTGCCACGGTTAAAACTTTTTAAATAAATAAGTGCAGAAAGTACACATTTTACCCTGCCAATAAAATATTTTTTTACGATTTAAGTTCAATTTATAGTAAACGCTTAAAATAAAAACCACCCTATAACTCAGGCTCCGTTGTTGATTTTACCCTTCTACTAAATATTTCAGTGGGGCAAACGGGTTAGAAAAATCCTAAGGGTCCCTCACTTGTTGAAAAACGTACTTCTCTCTTAGACATTGGATTTCAGATTTTTTTATTATTATTTGTATAATCAATTTTTAGTATAATACAAAATTGTCTAAATACCTATGAGTGAGTACTTTACCCATTTCTCTTACAACGATTCCTCCGAGCATGAGACGATATATTCGTCGGCCTCGGAGGTTGGACTCTCGACACTAGTGCGGGGAATTTAATAACTTATCAGGCTTGTCTCGGTAGCATAAATGGAAAACGCACCGGCCCGGATAGCAGGAGTTCCAGGTTCGAGTCTTGGCTGGGACAGTTAGATTTCTCATTTACTCTTATCTATATTCAACTTCAATGAAACGTAATGAATCTGCTCAGATTACGCATCTCTTGCTTGCCAGACATTTTTACTGTCAGTCGTTCGCTTCAACTGACTCTGGCCTGGGGTTGGAATTTATCCTGAAGTGGATTATAGTCTGCTGAAGACCAGCTATCGTATTCATCGTTGAAGCGAACGACTCTTCTTGAAAGAGTGTATCCGGATTCAGCATTTATTTCAAGCCGTTCCGAAATGTTGTTATGATTCCTATACAGCTGATTATAAGTCTAAAATTGCAAGTGCGGATATTCAAACGGCAGTGATTGTACATGAAAGGAGTAGGAAGGAAGGAGAAATCAAAATTGAATGATCATTATGATCTTGGTTATTATAAAAGTAATGATGAAATGTATAAACCTAATTTTGGAAAAATATAATTTTCTGTAATTTATTTACTATCAATAAATTAGGTAGGTTGAACGCTTTCAGATACATCCCCTCTGCCGGCCAGTCAAGAGCCAGACTCAGCAACAAACATATTTCCTTTTTTGCTGTAAATTCAAATTTTATATCCTTTCCTTCTGAGTCTATGCCTTTTTTCAATATCAGTATAACCCTCACAATATTCCTCCAAACAACTATTCCCCTTGTACTTCCAGAAATAGTATGTTTCCCTTCAAAGCCATTCAGCTTTAGAGACTTCGTTGGTTGCTAAGGGTATCATAAATACAATCTCGTTGAGACACAAGCGTCACTCCGTACCCAGTACCTGATGAAGCCCTATAGTAGGGTAGAAAAGGCAGTAAAAAGACAAACAAGAAGCTGTCACCTATTTTTCATCCCCAATAATCTGCTCTTCCGTACCCCAAAGTGCTTTCAGTGTAATAAATGTGAATACGTAACCAATTCTGTTATTTGGAAAAGAGAAAGAGAAAAATACTGGTTGTAATGGTGACGTAACCAACCTCTGATAGGTTATGGACATAGGCCTTATTCCTGATTTACCATATAAATATTTGTAAGAAAACAATGGAAGTAGTTAATTGCAGTCATTTGCTCTTATTTTAATCGATTTTTAAGAAAACTTAGATTAAGCAGCTCTTACTTGACTGTCTTTGGCATTTCAATCTCCTGCTGGTATGAGAAATAAACCATTAATTCTTAGCTATATCCATCTTTATCTGAAGAATCTTCGCAGATACGCAGCTCTCGTGTTACAACATTATTTGATAATATACCCACAATATATAATGATCAAAATATGAAGCGCGGTGGTCCAGTGGTTATACTACTGGATTCCTACATCAAGGTCCAAAGTTCCATATCATCATTTTACTTCTACTGATATTACTTCTGTATATTACTTATGATTTTTTAGTGTGTTGGGTTGTCCTTGGGATTTTCCTTTCTTTTTTTGGGCCGTTTTTTCTTTAATTGGGGAAAAAATTCGGGGGGCCGGATTGTTGTTGCCCCCTTGTTTTTTTTGTTTTTTTTTTTTTCAAATTGACTTTTTTTTATTTTATTTTAGCCTCAATTTTTATTTTCACATATATATCGCCGTACGCTAGCTGTGCCAGTGTACCGGATTTTAGGCTTGAACCTATTACTATAACTTATATTAAATTTTCTTAATGTTACACTATTCTTATATTACATAATAGGAGGATGAGAGGCCCTCATTGAAAATAAACATATCCTAAACATTAGTTTTCTCCCCGGACCCCTCTGACCTGCTGGGGAACACTGTCTTAAATAAAACATGAGAAATCTGTTTATTTTACAAAATTCTTGTGTGACAGACTTTTTTTTTATTATACAGATCTAATCACAAACATGACAAGTATGTTTGTTTTTGTTTGTTTTTTAGCTCTAATACTAGAGTTAATTTGAAGCAAAACGGCAGGAAATAAAATATCAACTCTAGTGTTGACGCAAAGCTCGGAATGACAGTGAAGCTAAGCCCCACTAATGACGTCAGAGAATTTTAGTCCACCTCTCAACTCCAATTCAGCATTAACTCCAAGCTTCTTTTTCACTTTATTTGACAGTTACTTTAATTAATTAATTGTTTTATTTTTATTGTATTTCTACCCTGACAATGAGAAGTCCTAATTAACGCAGGTTATTTTCCCAAACACATTTGATAATGTCCCTCCTCCGAATATCTGATGCTATTTTCGCCAAAAATAAGAAAATCATTACCTACAGAGCCAAAGTACTCTTGTCAATAAACTTTTAAATAATACTTTATTGTTACATTATTTATTTTCTTATTGAAATGATTCAAATAAATCCCTCGTGAAATACACCTCTGAGATTNATTCTGTTCCCTTGCACTAAAAATTAGTAAAAAAAAATTGTAATATTCTTTGTGCGTTCTTTACTTTTACTTATGTTCTTAATCAAATATATATGTGTTTGCACCCTTTGGGAGCTATAAAAACTCTGTCAAGTGGTCAAAAAACGCGGGTTGCCACGGTTAAAACTTTTTAAATAAATAAGTGCAGAAAGTACACATTTTACCCTGCCAATAAAATATTTTTTTACGATTTAAGTTCAATTTATAGTAAACGCTTAAAATAAAAACCACCCTGTAACTCAGGCTCCGTTGTTGATTTTACCCTTCTACTAAATATTTCAGTGGGGCAAAGGGTTGGGAAAAATCCCAAGGGTCCCTCGCTTTTTGAAATATGTACTCCTCTCTTAGACATTGGATTTCAGATTTTTTTATTATTATTTGTATAATCAATTTTTAGTATAATACAAAATTGTCTAAATACCTGGAAAACGATAGGTTCTGAATGAGACCAAAATTTATAATCATCTTAGTTATTTGACTTACGTAAAAAAATAATAGTTAAGTATTAATTTTTTTTAAATATTAATATTCATAACTTTTCTGTGGAAAACGCTTGTTATGGATTTTACAATGAGTGAGTACTTTACCCTTATACTTTATGTAGATGTCATCTGACATGATATGACATTGGAAGTTAAAATATTAAAATAGAAATGTTTATTGACTAAGATGCGGTGGAATTCGCTTAGTTTACGCAGCTGCTGCGTTAGGAACAACTTATTTTTCCACACGCTCCGAGCTTTGATGAGGACGTCGTGATAAGACTCGTGATGAGATAAGATTGCCCTCCGATTTGAAGCTGTCTCTAGACTTTCCCAGCCGTTATCACAGACTTAGCTCAGTACGGCTTGCGGCTTCCGAGAGCCACAGAGATTCCAGCCCTCTTGCAGAGAGAGCTCGTGCCCCCACCCCCCTCACAACCCTTTGAATTGCAGATTCGAGCCCCGGCCCTGCTACCTCTCACTAATATGATCTCCCCTCCCTTCTCCTCGGACTAATTAATTGTTTTGTCTCCGTCTCGTCTGTTTGTTTGTCTGTTCCCCCCTTTATTAATTACACGATTTTGTCGGCTTTTAACGACCTCCTTCAGGCCTTTCTCCCGGTATTTGCATAGATTGCCGTCGGCAAAAGTAACAAACACATTTACTTAAATAAATAGTACATGAATAACAGGGAATAAAAGCGGGGCAGAAAACATTTTCGACATCCGATCTCAGAATAAAATATATTATTTTGAAGGCTTACAATGAAAATATTTTAAAAAGAAGAGGGCCAGCTAACTCTACGAAAAACTGAAAAAGATATCATTCTTAATATAGTTTTTTTTTTGTTTTTTTTTAATGTTAGAGAATCACGATTTAGTGACACTGAAGTAACATAAGCCCAAAAAAGGCCTGAAATTTAGGCAGAAACGTAGGCTATTATATAAAAGTTTTTAGTTTACAAATTATTCTTCCCAAATTAGATTATAGAACTTCTCTAAATTCAAATAATATAAATGCTAAAAAAAATATATTTTAGAACTATTTAGGACTATACATTTTTTTGCGTTATACTAATATTTAAGACGATATAATATTACATTTTTCACTCCATGAAAACAGTAGATATGAGTCATGTCCCGATATATAACCCAATTTTTTCTAACAATTTAATTTTCTTTTACTTTATCAAAAAGTTTTCAATTTTGTCTTTTATCAAAAATAGACAAAAACTTAACTTATTTATTTTATGTGATGAATTCAATAATGATGAAAATGAATGTATTTTTTTTAAATTTCAGCTGTAAGAAATGTCTAACATCACGCACTTACTTACACACAAAACTATATGTATGTATATATATATATATATATATATATATATATATATATATATATATATATATATATATATATATATATATATATATATATATATATATATATATATATATATATATATATATATATATATATATATATATATATATATATATATATATATATATATATATATATATATATATATATATATATATATATATATATATATATATATATATATATATATATATATATATATATATATATATATATATATATATATATATATATATATATATATATATATATATATATATATATATATATATATATATATATATATATATATATATATATATATATATATATATATATATATATATATATATATATATATATATATATATATATATATATATATATATATATATATATATATATATATATATATATATATATATATATATATATATATATATATATATATA
>KZ808139.1:197855-211304 GCA_000696205.2 Oncopeltus fasciatus | reverse complement strand
TATTACTGTATTCTCATGACATTGTATTTCTACAGCCCTGAAGATGGCTTACAATGTAAGCCGAAACGTTGGCAGATAATCCTTCATTAAAAAAATACATTTTTTTAATTTGTGTTTTTTTGGATCTACCTCGACCGAACCCCAACTAAAATCATCTTAAAATTATTAAGTAGGGGTTGTTAGGGATGGATAACGGTTTAAAGGGTGTTAATTTTTCCTAGAAAGTAGATATTTCATATTTATCTTGTCTGACATTGATAGCGTTTTGTTTTAAATTAATGGACTCCATCAAAAATCTTCTTTTTTTTAAAGTGAAAAATCAGAACAGAGTCATCAAGCTTTCAGGAGCACGGAGGTATGGTTAAGAAGGATGGCATGATTGCCTGTTCCATGTACTCCACTGTCAAAGTGACTTCTGACAATTTGTTAACAAATAACATCTCTGCTAACCATATATAATCCTATATATAACCTTATGCTGACCATCTCTGTTTTTTATACTTGTCCAGAAGTGGTGTACTCTGGTACCCCGAAAATTGCAGGAAACCCATACCTGGAAGGGCGAATTCTTATGGATGAAATTAGTTATACATAAAGTATAGTAATGTAAAGTCATGGATACGCAAACACATCTTGGTAGTCAAATATGCCCTGAAACAGGGATACAGTATGGACTTTCCATTATTGTAATGTGGAAATATGTATTTCATTCCCATTTTGTTTAATATGGTACTTAAAAATAAATGCAAGGGAATAGAATAAGACATATAAGACAATGAGACAGTTATGGGAGTGCCTAAAGAACGCGTCTATATTCTGAAATCTTCCAGGATCTGGGAAAGTAGCTATTCTTGTATATCCTTTAAAGTTATGACTCAACAACTTATAACTTATTTATACTTTCCTTCGCTGGAGGCTTCTTGGAAACAAATATTTCACAACCTCTGGTCTTTCGAGAAGCTCAGATATGGTTAGCGAGATGGCAATTCACATCTTCCTTCTTGGTTTATAATCTATTATGCTGTTCAGCCATTCCCATGGTTCGGGCTAAGTCATCCTCATTATTAAGAATCTTACTTGGATTCCAACAGAGATATTAAAATGTTGGACTTTGATCAGGTGAGCATACAAGTTACTCTTGGAGATTAGTTCAATTCTAATTATCCAAACTTCCAGACGGATTGATCATTCTTGACTAGACCACTTCAGTTCGTAACACAAATATAAAGTGTAGAAAGTATATTTAAATTGAATCAAAATTCATTAAATGTAAACAAGGCAAAAAGCTTGAGTAGCAAGGGTGTAGTGGAGGGGGGCTTAGAGGAGGTGGGGGATGGTGAAGGAGGGGATGTGGGAGAGAGCCCTTCAAGCAGTTGGCTTGAGGAGTGGTGGGGAGGGGGTGAAGGGTAGGCGCCAGGTAGTAGGGAGGCACTAAGGTGGTGGGATATGTGACGCCAAGAAGTGACAATGGCCTGATAGAGGTTCTCGCCTAAAAGGGGCCTTAGGATATGTTAAGATACACATCTCTCTGGTTTACACCTCCGTACGCTTCATAGATTATCTTCCGTACAATCTTGTAAATAATAGAAATCGTCAGATCTCGTTATAATGCTGTGCTGCAATGTCTCTGTTAACCCATCATATGAGGCGAGGAGATGATATCCACTAACAGAAAAAAATTCCCTTGCACTAAAAATTGTTAAAATTTACTTGGGATTAAATACCACAAAAAAATAATATTTATAGAATGAAGGATCTTTTAGAGGAACGCCAAGCTGCTGGAAATATTCAAGCACGAGATATTTGGGAAAATTCTACCTGGATATGAGACTTTTTGGTCGGCGGTGCCACATCCACGGCAATATCGGGCAACTGTAGATATCTTGATCTATGGAAATTCCAGAACTATAGATAGAATTCCTCTAAATATAATTACTTATGTCGGCTTGTACCTGGGATTCAAGCGTGGCATAAAGAATACAGTCTTTGTAGAGCGCTAGACCCGGGAGGGGTCCTATATCTTGCGTATAGCTGGGAAAATTCAGTTTCGATGTTTGCTCGAAATTTGATTTAAAGTAGAGTTATATAAGCGTTCCTTATGAATTTTATGTATTAAATGGAGGACATGCCTTGGATTGCACTTTTGAAGCGTCGTAATGTTCTCTAAGGCATCACACAATTCATGCACCACACCGTTANTGATTTAGAATACGTGAGAAAGAAAATCGCTTTTGCAATCAAATGTCTTGTCAAAATACACATACAAGCAAAATTTATCCGAAAATTCTTGGCAAAACTTATATCTAATTATTTTGAATAAATATAATTATAATAGAATATAAACTGATCTTATGGCATTTGAAGAATTCGGTGATAACAAGTAAAAAAGCCATACTGATAAAGGTTACGTTTCATTTGATTTTTTTGTCACTTCTGTATATATACTTAATTTTATGTGATTTATTTTAAAGATTGTATAGTATTTGTTAAGTTAGTGTAAGTTTTATTATTTATAAAAGCAATAATTAAATTTTTTGGCGTTAATAATAAGTGCTCGGATTGCGTTTTTTCCAGTAATATTTAGTAGTTTAACAGATTTTGCCAGAAATTTTTCTTTCTGACGTTAGTTTACCCATAAATACGAATTTGTTGAGATCAACATGGGCCCCATGCAATTCATTTGCCAGGCAGTTCACTGGAGAAAAAGAAAAAATGAAAATTTTCACACACTAAAACTAATTCCTACTGACGTAAGAGCTAAGCTTCTCTCATTACGTAAACCCTACTTATCACTATACACTTATCATTTGTTAAACTAATTTAAATATGATCAAAATTACTTTTAAAATAAAATAAAAATTGGCATTAGTTCCAATTTCATAAAGACATATAAAGGCACATAGAGTTTTCAATAAAAGGAGAATTTACGCAACAAATGAAATTATTCTATTATTCATCTTATAATGTCAAAAAAACTATATGATGAACTTTACGAATTCAACTGAATTTTTAAAAAATAAACATGATAGTTAAAGTTTTATTAACTATTACATTTTATGTTTCCTATTTTATTAAATTTTATTTTAGATAATATATTTTGATCCTATAAACAATAATTTTTTATTATGGAATGGCATGAGTGGGATAGTTAACCGGCTAACACCACAAAAAACTTATCATATTTAATATATGTTATCTCCCCCAGTTGATCATGTTCCTGAGGGAGAATTTCTAAAAAGATTTATGATGATAATGGAATGTACAGTAACAAGAAAGGAAGGGCATAAAAAAGAGATCGATTTGAGTTATTGTGAAGCGTTAAATTGGACTCACAGTAAAGATTGCTTAAGATGGCTCTAGGGGCTTGAAATGGGAGGATTTAAAACGTTGTACGTTAGAAATCTTAGCTCTGTATCATAGTACTTTATTTTACTTATATTTGTTGTATATTATTCAGCAATGGATAATATTCAGGGATGACATTGGTTTTGTGCTTTTTTTTTAAGAGTTCGTTTGTATAAGTAGAGAATTTTTGTTGGGATTCGGTCAAGATTGATCCAAAAATATAATTTAAAAAAAAGTGTGTTTCATCTACTGACATTTCAGCTTACATTGTAAGGCATCTTCAGTGCTGTTGATATATAATATCATAAGAAAAACCCAAAAAACCAATATGATTTACATTATTATAAAATAGAATTGTCATAACTAAAAGTATTGGTAGTCAAATATTGAGGGAAAAAAAATAGAATAACTGTGTAGAAAAATTCACCCCACCGACCTATCTTGAAGGCGAGATGGGACGTCGTGTCACCAGGATACCATATTCATGACTGAGTGGTAGGGTTTGGAACTTGTGAGAGATTTTGTAAAGCACAACGTGGGTGGTCGAAGGGTGGGGTATGAGAGGTGGTAAGTACAAAGACAGAGCGGCTTGTTTCAAAAGGGGCAATACCAGATGAAAAGGTAGGGCATTATTGCGGATAAGTAACTTTTGGTGAAATGTTTTACAGGTTTATTTTGAAGGAGGGGTAAAGGTTTTTCAGAATGTTGAAATTGTTTTAATAAGTTGAAGAAATTCGTTCTGTGTTAGTTCTGTCGTTAACTGGATACTGTTGTAGGTTAATGTGAACGGTTCAGATAAAAGGCGTTTGTTTTCATAGGGTTCAGTGGAAAGAATGGTTATGCTCTCGAAGTCGAATGTTTGTTCTTCATGTAAAACATGTGAGGGTAGTTTTATGAGTTGTTTGATGATGTCATTTTTGTGATTGTTAATTCTACGGGAAATAGGGTTTATAGTTTGCCCAATGAAGGAACCATGGCAATTAGGAGTGAAACAGGGAATTTTGTAGACGAAATTAGACCTGTTCGGAAGGGGGATGGGGTCTTTGAGGCTGGTGTAAATAGATTTTAGTTTATTGATGGTGTAAAAAGAAAGCTTAAGGTTAGGAAAAGTTTTTCTAAGGGATTTCTTAATTTTTTTTTTTCAGAAAGTTTTGCAATATACGGGAGAGATCGGAAAGTGAAGTCATTATATTGGGGGAGGGGCATAGTTAGAAAAGTGGAGATAAGGAATTATTTTACAAGTTTTTTTAATGGTGTGAGTAGGGAAACCAATGGAGAGGAGGATGTCAGTTACACGTTTACTATTTTTGCAATGGAATATCTTGTCAGAGAGTGTAAGTGATCTGTAGATAAGGTTTTAGGCCATATTTATTTTTTGATGATAAGGGTAAGATGAGTTGAAGTGGAGGAGACGACCTGAGTATGTGTGCTTGGTGTGCTACTATCAGTGGAGATAGAGCCATTTGGATCAGCCCTGTCCGAACCCCAGCAAATAAAACATTTGCTGATTATCTCTACCGTCTAAAACTCTCCATTTCAATCTTCGATATAGCCTTTGATGTACACTTTAATATACCCAACCTTTTGATGTAGTCAACTCCAATCCTTTGATATACTCTTTGATATACCTTTGATAAATCCTATGATGTACCCTTTGATATATATATATCTTTGACCTATCTTGCGTCATCAAACAAACGCAGTTCTGAGAAATTTCAATCCAGTAACAATAATATTTCTTTTTTAAATTAATAGATTGTTTTGTGCTTCTGCGGAAAATTATCAGGATAATTCTTTGTTAATAAAGTTTGGGCCATGGAATCGAAATGTTGGAAAGTTTTTCATGGGATTTAGAGTGAGATATCAATTTTTTCTTGAAGAACACGTGATTTCTGTGTATTCCATTTATCTATATATTGTTTATGAATTACAAGAGTCTAAATAACAAATATTCAAGATGATAATTCACCATGTACATCACTGTTTGAGAGTAAATTACAAGAATTATTTTATTCGATTATATAATAAATTTCCCTTGTGAAACTTTGGAATGATAGATGGCAAATTTAAAACTTTGATGAGTGTATTCAAGAGCGACAGACCCCATTCGAGGGATCAAAGCTACATGAAATTGTGTTAGCTCTGAAATTACAGGCGCTTGAAATATAATACAGCCCACGACCCCTGGTTAGTAGCGCTGCCTACGGGAGCCTGTGAAATTACTACCCCATTGGGAGACATGTGCATATATTTGCATTACGCATATTGTACCTCGAAATCCTCGCCATATATAGTCAATTGCTGGGCACATTGCATTTATGTATCATGCGTTTTAATAATGTCCCACAAGTTATGAAGTTTAATACTGCAGGAGACATGTCAATACCTAAGAAAAAGATTCGTGAAAAGGTCCTTAGGATAACCTGTAAAGCCCAGACGTTCCAACGAATCACAAACTAGTTTCGGACCTGTTATATGAAGCTCTCTCCTTAAAGCCAAGGGTTAAAATAAAAATAAAAAATACTTTCAAACTCTTTTAAAACTATCCCAGCAACCATGCCGTCCAATATAGAAAAATCGCCCAAGGATACAACAACTATCAATAATTCATGTTTCAATCAGAGGCCTTCTCAAGAAAAACAACTTCATTGTCAAGTTTATCCATTCTGCCTAAAACGTTTAATCTACAGGTGGTGTAATACACTAATTATATATAAAATGTACTATCTAGTGTAAAACAGCTAAATAAATAAGAAAATTAGGGACCGAAATAAGGTATGAGTTAAAAAATATTATAGATCTAAAAATTATATTCAAAATTCTTGCACTGTCTAGATTTTAAAAGCTCAATATAAGAGAAATAGAGGATAGGTTGAGGAGAGGGAATAAGAACTTGAGGTTTAGGTTCCTGACTTCAGGTAATAGTATTCAAAGTGATTAATAATAATACCTAAATTTAAATAAATAGGAAAATACGAAAATGGCTGGAAAAACTTGGTGAGGAACCATGGCATAAAGAGAAAGAGAACTTGTGAAAAGGAAAATAATTGAAAAGAGACTTAGAATCGCACAGTAAGAAGAAAAACGAGTGGAATTAAGTAATTCGATAGGAGAGGTAATTCATGGTTATAGCTACCGTCACTCCATCGAAGAAGTGACTTAGCAAGCAAGGTTTACATAGTGCCGAGTCAGCGATGGATTACTCGAATTTGAATACGTGAATATGTAATATTCTGATCAGGTTTTAGCAATGCATAGATTTCTAAGTCCTGACTTCAAAATCACAGGAATTAGATATAGCCATAGCCTCTCCGAAATCAATGTTATTCCTTTAGAGTGACGTCACGTATCCAGATCATGTTCGTAGATACGAAACAACTTCTCTAACCAATTTCTTTAGGGCAAGCCTGATAAAAAGGAAAACAGATAGAAATGATAATCATATTGGTACCATAACGCCTTTAAAAAAGTCTTCAATTCTTCACAGCTTCTATTTGGAAGAAGCTGCAAACATGATCTATTCATTTACCACCTTAATCCCATAATAAGTTGAACCAAGAGGATTAGTGAGGTGTGAATGAAATAAACACTAATTATCATATACAGTCTCCTTTATTTTTTAGACAATTTTCTGATCTTTGCTCAAACTTTTGGAAACCATTTGAAAAACATCAAATTTTATTTTTCAAAAAGACCTATATCTAACTGTTTAAAATAAGTGAATTCCTTTCCGTGAAGAACCTCCTTTAAATTTACTAATAAGAGATAGCCGATCGGGGGAAGGTCCGGGCTTGACGATGGTAAATTCCATCTCGTGAACAAGCAGTTGCAAAAGGCAATCTTGTAACAGCCCAGAGAGGCCCTCAGATATTGGCCGCACTCTGCACCCCTTCGGAACGAATACAATTACCCTGCAAATCCTGGACGCTCAGTGTCCCTGGCCTCGACTAACTTAGAGAATAGGATGTGTGTGTGTATGTAACGTATGGACTTTAAAACGGCTGGGCTGAGTAAGATAAAGGTTTCAGGGAATCCTCAGAACATTGAGGCGGGTGACACTGTGAAGTCTGATTTTCGGTCTGCGGGCGGAAGGGCGTGGCATAATCAAATTTTCATTTCCAATTTGCCTTAAATACATGTGTTTCTTTTTTTATTGAGCCCATATCTACACCATCTATGTAAATTATTCTGTGGAAAAAAAAACTTAATGAAAGGTATTCCATGAATTTTTATTTGAAAGCCGTTAAAAGCTCTATTAAAATCGTGTGATAATACAACACCAATGTTTTCTTAGGGCCAGCAACACACTAAAAAAAAAAAAACATTTTTTGGCAAGAGTCCGCCAGTAGGTGTATGAAAATGTCGGAGGCTGAGTACTCTTCCCGTCATTGTCATCTCAGACTCCCCTGACTTTCTGGACCAACTTAGTCTTTATATTCCT
Source organism: Oncopeltus fasciatus (assembly GCA_000696205.2). Taxonomy (NCBI): domain Eukaryota; kingdom Metazoa; phylum Arthropoda; class Insecta; order Hemiptera; family Lygaeidae; genus Oncopeltus; species Oncopeltus fasciatus. The sequence goes on along the minus strand of KZ808139.1, from coordinate 203,518 downwards.
CTTTAATGAGAAATATGCTTAGATAGCGCAGCTACTGTGTAACGGACTTTCCGCTTGCCTATTAACTAGTAAAGTTTTATAATTCACATTTTGGATTACCATAAAAAAAGGTTAATGAATTTAGACAAATCTATATCTGGGAAATTGTTTCTGAGAGGAAGATGTAATCATACATATATTCTCGGCTAGTGATTGGTTAAAGCTTATATTTCATACTTTTCATATAAATAGTACATTTGCTTGGAAAAAAAAAATATATTGCTGTTATTTTCTCCCAATATATCACTTTTAATAAGTAATTTAATAATAGTGTTAATTATACTATAATCATTTTTCAATTATATTAAAGTTGAGCGGGGGGAAATTCAGTTTGTTTGTATATTCTTTTTAAGAACTCGCATTGTAGAATTCATAATTTTTTTTATTTGTTAGTATTTTATACANTAAACTTAAGCGAAAAGAACTCAACAAACGCCACGGGCAGTTATACAGACTTATTATTAGGCGCTCACACCTCACATTAGAAATTAAACTGACCGTTTATAAGACATTACTACGACCGTTCTGGACATATGGTGTAGAACTCTGGGGTCCAGCTAAGCATTCCGATATCCAGCGGATACAATCCTTTCTGTACAAAATCCTAATAATAATTGCTAATGTGTCCAACTTCATCACAACTTTAATCTTCCTTGTGTCCAAGATCTTATCTCCACTCACTTCACGCTCTTCCATGGTAAACTCTATTTTCATTCTAATCCATATGCACAAACCCATGTCGTCGGACTCCAATCTTACAATCCTCCCTGGCGACAAAAACAAAGATGGTTTCACGACCTCTTGGTCTTGGACATTCATGCCTAAACTTATTAGGATTGATGTTTATTTTATTTTTATTTTTCTTTATATATGTATGTTTTTTTTTGTATCCGTCATCAAATTACAAGATGTTAAGTAACAGAATGTAATAAATAAAGATTTAGTTTTTAAAAAATTGAGATATGTTACATTGAAACGATTATTGAAACAAATTGCACAGAAGCATAGCAGTCAATAACTGTTACCTTATTAATATCTTATTCTATAATCTATTTTACTTATTGAATAGTTCATCTTATATAATATTCGTTTCTGTTTTAAAATTTACTAAGGTTGTATGTTAAAATTTTCAAACCCATATCTTCTGCGTTAATTAACCTATATGTAGAATCAGCCCACTAGTTGCAGGCCGGCCTTGGCACCTGCTAAGATCCTATGACTCGACAGAACAAGCATTGATTGGCCCTTGGGCTCCTCTGATCAAATTAGTCTGAGGGGGTGGGGGAGAGTATATATTTCAACACTGACCGAACTTTAGTTTTTTCTCATTGGATGAAAGGGTGTGAGTTCACCCTAAGGTACAATGGGGGACAAATAAGCCTATGAGATATATTATAAGAAAGTGTACTTAAAACAAAACAATATATAGTTTAACATACCTTATTTTTTCTAGCCCTAAATGTATCCTAATGTATGACTCTAAAGTCAAGTTTCTAAGGCCTAAGACCGCCATCTGGGGAAACCTACTGACACGTTGCATGTTGCAGGGAGTCTAAAGAGATGACCGAGCGTGAAGGGCGATGGGCAGTAGAGGTGCCGAAGACGGAGGAAGCCATGTGTGCAGCGACTGATCCCTCTGCAGACTTCAGGTGGCAGCCCCTCCCCTGTTCTGGGCCGACTGTCGCAGCCTTCATCTGTCAGATGAACGGTAACCTGATATATATTATGTTGGAATCATTCCTTAAGCAAATATCTATGTTTATATATATAAATTTATTCATATCAACCCAAACGTAACTATCGGGTCATACACTCGGCCTACACGATTGGTACCAATGTTATTCTCCAGAGGGCTCTATAGTCGCAACACTGTAGGGATAGCCCCTCTCTCCGCACTAGAAGAGTAACTAAACACTAAATGAATTCCTCTGTAGTGGTTTATTATATTGTTTTATATATCTGTCAAAAGTAATTTTTCGTTGTATTGAGTTGTCTATGATTAGCCATTGTCGTAATGGCGCTCCTTGGTTTACCGTCGTGACATTTACTCTTATTTCTACCTCTTTATAACGATCGTTTCTTTAGTTTTACCGTAAAGTACAGCGTCTGATCCATGATGTTCTTCAGTCTCCAGATGACAACCCATCAAAGGGAGTAATCTTCAACAGGATATGCACAGATCTTCCAAGGCGGTGTGTGGAATAATCAGAGTTCCACAAAGGTAAGGAGAGACCAGGGAGTCATCCCCCTACATCAGAAAAGACTATCGCATCCCAATGTATCTGAACTTATCTGTCTTCCCAGACACCTGAAGCACTAACAGAGATCAAAAGGTCTCTGGGGCCTAAGGATTTATGAGTGCGTCTGAGAAAGACCACAGTTTCGTATTGGATATTTTTTGTTGGGGTTCGGTCAAGGTAGTAATTCAACATCTAATAATTATATCTACGGTCAAAAAACTCTACATTTGATAATACAACAACACTTGTGGTGTTCCTACAATGCCCAACTCTACACATAGACCTCTCACCAGGCTGCAGACATTTGACCACAGTTTTCTCTTCCGCCAAGTCGACAAGTACTCTTCAGTTCTCATTTTATTTATCAGAGAGGATAATTCGTTTTACAGGAGAGAGGTCAACTGTATATAAACATTCCTTTTAATCGAGATATGTCCTCCTCGGCAACTAAAACGGAGATGGCCTCGCGACCTCCTGGGCCCCTTCTCCCTGTACAGTGATGACCATTTATTTGTTTTATTGTTGATTTTATTTTATTTTTTTTTTATTTTTCTCAATCCATGATCAAACAGCGNCCCATGTCGTCGGACTCCAATCTTACAATCCTCCCTGGCGACAAAAACAAAGATGGTTTCACGACCTCTTGGTCTTGGACATTCATGCCTAAACTTATTAGGATTGATGTTTATTTTATTTTTATTTTTCTTTATATATGTATGTTTTTTTTTGTATCCGTCATCAAATTACAAGATGTTAAGTAACAGAATGTAATAAATAAAGATTTAGTTTTTAAAAAATTGAGATATGTTACATTGAAACGATTATTGAAACAAATTGCACAGAAGCATAGCAGTCAATAACTGTTACCTTATTAATATATTATTCTATTATCTATTTTACTTATTGAATAGTTCATCTTATATAATATTCGTTTCTGTTTTAAAATTTACTAAGGTTGTATGTTAAAATTTTCAAACCCATATCTTCTGCGTTAATTAACCTATATGTAGAATCAGCCCACTAGTTGCAGGCCGGCCTTGGCACCTGCTAAGATCCTATGACTCGACAGAACAAGCATTGATTGGCCCTTGGGCTCCTCTGATCAAATTAGTCTGAGGGGGTGGGGGAGAGTATATATTTCAACACTGACCGAACTTTAGTTTTTTCTCATTGGATGAAAGGGTGTGAGTTCACCCTAAGGTACAATGGGGGACAAATAAGCCTATGAGATATATTATAAGAAAGTGTACTTAAAACAAAACAAGAATTTGATAAGTATAATTTTAACGCTCTATTTAAATGACGACTAGAAAATATTTGGCTTAAAAAATTACATCTTTAAAAAAATATATCGTTGTTATCACAAAACTTTCATTGGAGCTAATCAGAAAGCGACAAGAGAATTAAAAAATAACATTCTTTGGCATTACTTACTCAAGTAACCTTATGCTTTAAAATAAAATGGTTATTAAAATATTTTTCAGTAAAATCAAAGAAACTATTTAATTTAATGAAATTATATAATACTCGTAATTTATGATGCCATAATGACATATTTCAGCCGTAAAATAAAGTGTAATTGTTATTTTGAAAATAATTCGAGTTTAAATTTTGAAGAAAAATATCAAATATTCATTAGCAATATCAACAAAAAAAGACTTGTTGCCAGTTGCTAGTTGCTATGTCTAAATATCAAAAAGTTAGGGTGAATTCAGGTTATTTTTAGTGTTACGGGTTACGGGTCACTAATAATTAAAAACTATGAGATAAATTAAACTGAATTTATTATCACAAATAGTTATCACTACTTATTACAGACTACTGCCTACTGCCTTTAATAACTTACAAATAAATAAATATAAAATATGCAATTTCTACAGCTAAAAAATTAATTAATATGTACGAATAAATTGATTATACTTATTTACTGAGAGGCCTCAAGATAACCTGTTAATCACTGTCACTTATCACTGTTACGACCAGCCCGACACGCGATCTACCACGGAAACTACCATAGACTTAACTTATCACTAACTCGAGGGGCTGCTAACGAGCTGCTTTTATAACTTCGTGGACGTTTAAAAGCCTAGGGAAGTAGGTGTGAGGGCCAGATCTGTACGGGAAGGAGACAATTGAAGATGCAAATGTTTTCTTTGTCTCCTTGGAAGAGAAGAAGGCTTACTTGGAAGTAAGAATATTCCAGCCCCTTCTCGTACCTGTTCACCAGTTCCACGAAGTTATAAAAGCAGCTCGCCAGCGGCCCACCGAGTCAGTGATAAGTTTGTCTTCGCCTGTGACAGTTTCTGTGGCAAATCGCTTGCCGGGCCGGTCGTAGTTTTTGCAGCTAAATAATAAGTGACAGTGATTAACAAGTATCATGAAGCCTCGTTGTAAATAAGCAGATTTAATATTTAATTTATTTGCACATATTAATATCTTTTTAGCTATAAGTAATTTATAATTTTATACGATTAAATGCTAGGGAATATAATAAAAAAAATCTATCTGCCTCAGTCAGAGCTCGAACCTGGATCTCCTGCTATCAGGGCAAGCGCGTTTTCCACTTACGCCACCGGGAGAGCTAGATAACTTATTAAATTTCCAGCACTAGTGTCGTGAGCTAACCCACGAGAAAGACGAATACATCGTCTTATGCTCGGAGGAGCTGACATTGTCTAGCTTTTTACACGACTCTCGTTATTTACTTTAATTTTTAATTTTATAAAATTTGAAAAAAATATTTATAATTTAATACTTTATTTTTATTTATTTGTTAGTTATTAAGAGTATTAGGTTAGTTTGTAATAAGTAGAGGGAATTACTTGTAATAATAAAGTAACTCTAATTTATTGCACTGTTCTTAATTATTAGTGAACCGTAGCTCGTAACAGTATCTTTATTAGTGTTAGAGCATAAGATTGGGTGAGCCATCCTATTTACAAAATTTAAGAACCAAATTCGATATTTAGACTATTCTTAGGCTCAGCACACCCTTGAAAGAATTCATTTTAGGTTAAAATTGATTGAGAGAAAGGGGGAGGGGGAGAATTTGAGATAGACAAAAATTTTTAACCGTAGTACCTTCGAAGTTATTTAAGTTACGAGAAAGTTGTATTAGTTGTAATAAGTATAAAATGTAATTTTCTAATATAATACTTTAACAAAAAATTCATTTCAAGGAAGATATTTACAAATATTTTATTTAGGTTGTGGTTTTTTTATCCCACGTAAATTATAAATAATTCATGAGAGGGAACAGAATAAAAAAATCTATCCGTCCTCGCCAGGAATCGAACCTGGATCTCTTGCTATCCGGGCCTAGTATGCTGACCTTTACACCACAAGGACAGGCTAGATATCTCACTCTATTCCCTCTTCATTAGC
>KZ808139.1:168222-178708 GCA_000696205.2 Oncopeltus fasciatus | reverse complement strand
ATATATGTTATTATATCAATTAAAATATAAATTAATTATATTATAACAATAAACTAATATATTATAGCAATATAATGTTAATAAATCATACTGAATTTCAGTATAATGTATTAGTTAAATTAGCACATTTTATGGCATTGCTTATGATAAAATGTTTTCTAAGAATCATGAAGAGATGTTGCGAAAACTAGCCTGTGAAACTCCTCAGTCAACTGAAGCAGCTCAGTCAGAGACCTCAGAAGAGACCCCACAGTCTACCAGACACCGAAGAGGAAGCGAGCCTACAACCCCTTCCTCAGTCATGCCCAGCACAACATCAAAGAAAGTCAAGGCTCTTCCTTCTACTACAAACCAAGGTAAAAATATTTATAAACTCTATAAAATATTTATAACATATATTAGGAAAGATAACATAGCCATAGCAATTATCCCTCATTAGAGAACTACTGGATTAGGGAAATATGAGTAACTTTAAAATATCAATATTATCATAATTTTATAATACGTTATCCATATAATCAGTTTTGGCAACAGATACTGAGCTTGAAGTTAAATCAGTATTGAAACTAATTAAGATTAGCTTTCATTAAATAAAATAAAGTAGAATCAAATTTTGCTTTATTTATTTTTAAGCAATAAATTACGGACTGATTGAGAATTTAAGGGTTTCAGAATTATGAAGCTGTCAAAGTAACTCTCTCCCCGTCCCCCCTATCATATTGATATCTGTTGTCTGCAAAGTCTTCCATCATCCACAAAATGCAATCTCTCCAATTAAAAATCCTAAAAATGATAGCCAGTGCTCATTTCAATGTGAGTAATCCTACCATCCATGATATCCTCAATATCTACCACCCACTGCCTACACCTGATGCCAATTTTTCTATGCCATAATTTCACTCCTCATCAGTCACTGAATCTCCCAAATATAAAAAAATATCTAGGCACAGTGAAAGTAAATATATTTATTTTATCAAATATAAAGTAGCATCAAATTCTACCATAATGGTAGTAAATGCCAAGTTTAGAAAACAGAGTGACAGAGGTTATATAAAAAAAAAATGCTTGGCACAGGAGTGAGATAAAGGGTTTTATTGTTAATTAGATGAAGAAATTCTACATTTTTACCATAATCTATTTTTATAACTACATTTTCAAAAATGAAGAGTAATACTATTCCATTATTAGTTATTGTTGAGGGGGAAGTTGAATTAGGCCCATTTCAGATTTTTGTGAGAAGATACCTAGTAGTTAATTTTAATGAAATAGATCATTATTTTAAATGGCGAGTTGTTTTGACCGTAGCTTTTATTATTAGATGTTTTTTGTTGGGGCCCAGTCAAGGTAGATAAAAAAAAATACAAATTTAAAAAAATGTGTATTTTTTATCTGCTAATGTTTTGGCTCACATTGTAAGCCATCTTCAGGGCTGTTGAAATACAATGTCATAAGAATAAAAATAAAAATAGAAATAAAAATAATAATAAAATANAAATGTAATGTGATATCAAAAGTATGAATGTAGTAAAATATGTAGAAAAATTCAAACTACAAAAAAAATTTAACTAACCATACCTACCTATTATGAAGGCGAGAGGGGACGTCCTGTCCTTAAGATCATATTTTCATGACTGAGAGGAACGGTTTTGAAAATTTTGAGAAATTTTTTATTTTTTTGAGATAGACAAAGTGGGTGGTGGAAGAGTGGGGGACAAAAGGAGGTAAGTACAAAGGGTGAGCGGCCTACTTCAAAAGGAACAATAAAAGAAAAAAGGTAGGACATTATTGTGAATAAGCAACTTTTGGAACTAGGAGAAATATTTGACAGGTTTATTTTGAAGGAGGACTAATGCTTTTTCAGAATGTTGAAAATGTTTGAATAAGTTGAAGAAATTTGTTCTATGTCAGTTCTGTCATTAACTGGATTGTGTTGTAAGTTAATATGAACGGTTTCAGATAAAAGACGTTTTGTTCATAGGGTTCAGTGAAAAGAATGGTAATGTTATCAAAGTCAAATGTATGTTTTTCATGAAAAACTTGTTTTGTGAGGATAGTTCTTATTAGTTTTTTTTTTTTTTTTTTTCATTTTTATGATTGGTAATTCTATGGGTTTTTTCCTCTCCTAATTGCCATGATTCTTACATTAGGCAAAATAAAAACTTTATTATTCATCAATAAATTAAAGGGCTTTATTGATAGGTATATTAATGAAGACAGATTCGATGTTTAAGCAGGAAAGAATAAAGTCTTTAGGGATAATTAAAGATTCGAGCTGTCTTTTTAGGTCAAATGAGTTTTTTATGTCATATGGATTTTGTTGGCTAAGAATCTGTAAGGATGGAAGGAGAAATTTATTCAGTTTAGATGTGAGAGAACTGACAACAAACTGAAATTTACACCATCCTTAAATACCCCATCCCCCTTCCTAACAGAACTAATATTGTTTACAAAATTCCTTGTTCCACTCCTAATTGCCATGGTTCTTACATTGGGCAAACTAAAAACCCTATTTCCTGTAGAATTAAAAAAAACTAATAAAAACTGACCTCACAAAACATGTTTTTCATAAAAATCACACATTTCACTTTGGGAACATTACCATTCTTTCCACTGAACCCCATGAACACAAATGCCTTTTATCTGAGACCGTTCACATTAACTTACAACAGAATTTACATAGAACAAATTTCTTCAACATATTCAAACATTTTGAACTTAATTTTCAATTACAAAATAATCATGTCAAACATTTTTCCTAAATCCAAAAGTTAATTATCTGTAAAAATACCCTTCCTTTTTCTTTTTCCTTTTATTGCCCATCTTGAAGGCTGCTCTCCCTTTGTACTTACCGCCTCTTACCCCCTATCCTTCCTCCACTCACGGTGTCCTCAAAAAAAAAAAAAAATGTTCAAAACCGTTCCTCTCAGTCATGAAAATGTGTTCTAAGAGAATTATTAGGGACAGGATGTCCCCTCTCGCCTTCATGATAGGTAGATGTTGTTAATTTTTTTGTATTTTGTTTTTTTTAATTTTTCTATATAGTTTACAACGTCGAACCGATATTCGAGACGGCCAACTAATCATCAACCATAGTTTACAACAATCATAATTTAGATAGCACAATACATTTAGTTATGGCAATTCTATATTATAATAATGTAAATCATTTAATTTTTTATTTGTATTCTTAGGACATTGCATTTCAACAGCCCTAAAGATTACTTACAGAGTAATCCGAAACGTTGGCAAATAATTTAAAAATTTACTTTTTTTTTTTTTTATCTACCTTGACCGAACTCCAACAAAAAAAATCATCTAATAATAATATCTATAGTAAAAAAAAAAAAACTCCATTTGAACTCATTTTTTAAAATTTGAATTTTTTAAAATCTACCTTGGCCGAACCCAAAGAAAAAACATCTAATAATTTTAAGGTTCCGATATTATTAGGTTGCGAGTTAAAGACAATTTATAAGGTAGTTACTACCTTAGTATCAATTCAAATGGAGAGTTTTTGACCGTGGAAATTATTAATAGAGAATCAGAGATATAATGTATAATAATCAGGAAATTATTAGTTGATTCCCTACTAATAATCATTATAAATGTTAAACTACTTTCCAGCCCAGTCAATTAAAATTAAAGAATGATTTGATTTTTTTCTGAATCTCTAAAAATAAGAATAGATTTATTTTGAAAAATATTTTACTTTTTGAAGGTGATAGCTATTTAATTAGTTTATAGAATTATATTTTATATGCTTTTTTTTTTATATTTTTTTTTTAAATCATCCATTAGTTAATTTGAATCACTGGGTTGTTATTATACAGATATATAAAGTTATAGTGTGAATAATTTCATTGTACAAAGAATTTGAATGTTTCTAAATTTATCTTAGTTCTCCTTACTTACATTTTTTTTTTCTTTTTAGCACAATTATAATTCAACACACACTTTTTTTCCTAATAGCATGTCAAACTAAGATCCTTATTTGTAGTAAAGTAACTATACTAATAGTTAATGATGTAGTAACATCATTCCGGTCCAACCAGGAAGAAGAAACGGTAAAAACAACAACAACATCATAAATATCTAACTGTGTCATCATTATTAATTAGAAAATTTTCTAGACAAAAATAGCTAGATATTAGAAAAGTGATAATAGTTTTTATTATAGTTTTAATGCATGGTGGCAAAATTATTCATACATGGAAATTATAGAATGTTAAGAGACATGGTTGACTTTTTCATTTCTTTGAGAAGAGAATCAATTCTGAAAATAATTTTAAATTTAAGAACTAAATCTTAGCATAATATCTCCTGTTATTTAATTTTGATTTGTGTATCTCAAAAAAATTTTGGATTGTTTTCTCATTTTATATCTCTAATATTTTTTCCACAGGTACCACAGCAGTCACTATAGTAACTGAAGAAATAACCACAACTCCATCAATTCATTCAACCCAGAGCACAGCCCAGATAGGCGAGAGTAGCAGTATTAGTATTAATGAAAACACTATTATCAGCAGCAGAAGTAATGAAGGAAGCACTGAATGGCCCAAAGACAAAACCTCAACATTACCACCCACTCAGGGACCTAAATCAACCAATCCCCCCTCGGGGCCTGGACAAGTAGAGGTGGCTGTTGAGATTCGAGACGCAGGATGGAGGGCAGCTGTGCAGATGAAAAGGACCCTCAGCTCAAAGCCAATACCCCCATCGCTTAGGGGGAATTCACCATTCCTTGAACCTACTCCTCCTCCACCACCCTCTTCGCCTCCACAATCACAGAACCAGACTGAGGAGTCACTCCCACTTGAGTCTCATGAGGCTTTAGGAGAAGGCCATGTTCCCAGTTCCTCATTGGCTCCAGGACTTCACCCTGAAATGGAGGAATACAAGAAGAATGCCCAGGTAATTACACATAAGATATATAAAGTAAATATATAAAGAGTATTATTTATATTTCAGGTAGTTATTGAACCATGAAATTTAGTTTTCCATCTTTCATTTGAGTAATAACAGTTCTCACTTACATAAAATTAGTACTATATTTCTCTAGCATTGGACAAACATGTGTACATATACATAGGATATCTCTAGATTTCTTCTATACAGAGTATACATCAATAGAAACCATTGATTTTCAGCTGGGAGAAAATCAACCATGATAATGTAATTTTTGTGAACAGTCACAAGAGAAGTAAAACTCGTTCATAACAGCAAATCTTGAATTGGTTTCCAATGTTGATCCTCACAGTTGATAAGACAACATGTACAAATAAATCATTAGTAAAAGTAATTTGTTTAAAAATATATGTTTTATCAACCTAATTTATTCTGAAACTTTAATAAATAGTTGATAAACTGAAACTCTAATAAATACTATGGTTAAGAATTGAGCATTTACTTATTTTATTCTGATTAGGACTAAAATGTTTAATTCCAAGATTTTTTTTGTATAGAAAAATATATTTAGAGTAAAAATTTGGTCACAATTGGCAAACTTCAGATAACAGTATATAATTTCAAATGAAGATTATAACATCTAAATATTTAAATTATTCTATTTTAAATGCAATTTTTAACTGTCTTCCACTGCATGATTGAAGTGGTGCATAAGACAAACATTTTATTTAGCTAAAAGTGCCCCATTTGTAGGAAGGATATATTAAGGCAAAATAATATTAATATAAAATTACCTACTTTATAAATTTTTTTTTTTTTTTTAATGTTCAAGAATGTTAACACTCCTTGATTCTCATTATAACTTATAAATGGTTTCAGGACTCAGGTGAAGACCATGCTGAAGATCATACAGATCTTTCAGCTACTACCCTTTCCACTTCAGATCCTGAAAACCAACCAATGTCTGATGACCCTGATCCACCAGAGAGACCAAATCGTGGACGGCTCCTCGTTCACCCACAGCACCACTCTTTCTATGCATATTTTCTAAATCGAGTTTTGGGCTAAACAACCTAATAACTTTGGTTTCTTTAATACTTGATGTGTTATTATAGATGATATAATTGGTAGGTTTAAGAAAGAAAACAAGGAAATAAAAAGAGTACCTTCTTCTTAAAATGAACGTGTGTAATAAATCATAAATCTGAGAATACTGGAAACATTTCCTTAACCAGGTTTATTCTGTGAACTTAAGTCATAGAATATGAAAACTCAACAAAATTATATCTTAATACTATTGATATTTGCAAACAGTGTGTATTTTCCGAATATTTACATTTCATACCTTAATGCCAATTACTCATAAAACTTCTTGATATACTACTTAGTTAACTTTTGATGTAAATTTAAGTTGAATGAGAATTAAAATTCTTGTGAAACCAGCCAATTTATGCATAATTTTCAACTTTTTTTTTTTTTTCATCCAAGGATTCAAGTTTATTTAAGAATGCACCCAAACATTTATTATAATCATTTAAAATGAGTTTAACTAAATTTATATAAATAGTTATTTCTTTGATTTTATCTTTTGATTGGTTTTGATTTGTAATTATTTAGTTATTTACCATGAAAGAAAAAACTCCAATAATAAGAAAAAAATCAATAATAGTAAAATATTAGTTATTATTAATTATTTTCTATTAAATACCTTTTAATTAAATATATTGCCAAAAGTTGAAATGGATAAAGCAAGCCAAAGACTATTTAAATTCAAAAATTAAAAATTAAAGTACATGAAGTTCTTTCACAATTTTTTTTTTCTTTTTTTTAACCACCTTTACTTACTTGAAATAAAATTATTTCTAAGTATCAGTTTTAAAAAAAATATAATCATTGGTTACTTTACTTTTATTAAGACATAAGTATAAAAAAGAGGTAAATTATATTGCCTGCAGTTAATTTTGTAAGCACAATCTAGGCTGAAGTAAGCCAATCATTTGCCTTTCAAAGCACAAATTTTATGTAGAGCACATAGTAATTATTTCTTCCTGTCTTTTTCTTCTAATGTTGTTTTTTTTTAGGCTTTTGGCCCAACACTAAAATGCATTCTCTTTTTCATTTATTTCTCCCTGTAGTGCCTTTCAGCATAGGAACACTGAAACGTCTTCACATTAAATTTTAAATATTTTTGTTGAGCACTGTAGCTGTTCTTTATGTGCCATTTCTAAATGTAACATTTAGAGTTAAGATTGTCTAATCGAATAGGAATATATTATTAAATAACTTTAGATAAGAGACTTAAAGCATTCTAATTTAATTTATTTATAGAAGATAAATAGGTAAATTAAGTAAATATTTCTTAATTTTGATGAATTGTATGCAAGAGATGTTTGTATTTATCTGTCAGTGAAATAAGATAATTTAAATATGTTCTATTTTTTTCAGAACACTGAGCTGTATTTATACTAATTAATCTAATTTAATAATATACTATAAAAAGTTCAAATAATTTTGTCAAGATATGTGGTACATATATAAAGCTTTCAGTAGTTTAAAGATTACTCCTCCAATTTCACTATTTAATTCTAATTTTGACTTGTTGACTATTTTGTTATGAGTTTTGAAATGAATAACAATACAGAAAATTTGGCAATTAAAAACATTCAGTTTACCTTATGTCAGGGATTTTAATTATTATTACACATATTCAATGACTATTTGTCTCAAGTAAATTAAATCTTTCAATTTTTTTTATCTTAACTTAGAAAACTTCTTTGAAGAAGAACAGGCCAATCCACCAATGTAAAAATATGTTAAAAACATTTTAAAAAATGAATGGCCTTCAGATAGTTCAAAATTTTATATGACACATTTTGATAAATTATATATATAAATGATATTTATCAATTTTAAATGAATGAGCCAGACAATTAATGCAAGGAAATAGAATAAAAAAATCTTACTACCTCAGCCAGGACTCGAACCCGGATCTCCTGCTCTCCGGGCTGGCATGTTGTCCTCCAAAGCAGGAGATCCGGGTTCGAGTCCTGCCTGAGGTAGTAAGATTTTTTTATTCTATTCCTTGCATTCATTGTAAAAAATTAATGTGGAAACAAATACAAATTACAAATTAAATACCACAACAAATACAATATTTAATACTAATATTTTAGTTTCTCTTATTTCATAAATTAACAATCTTATTATTCTTATTAGCCTTCTCACTCACACACTTTCTCACTCCTACTCATACTTTAAATTAGCAACTAAGAGATATATGAATTACTAAATCAGGTAAAACAAAGATAAACTAAAGTCTAAAGGAAAGAGAAAAAGTTAAATTTTTCTTCCCCCCTGAATACTGAGACTGAAAGAGGTTTGGAATAAAAGGTAATATTTTATTATAGTATGCATACAATTTATCAATGATGATATTAGACATTTGTCTACCTCATTCTTCAGTGGAGTGATAAAACCTTTAAGATTTAAGCAAGCCATCATTTAATAATGAGGGCAATCATTTTTAAAATAGGTTTACAGATAGTCTTAAATATTGTAATCAAAATACATTTTAAAATTGTAATTAGTTGCACTTAATGCATAAAAATGTGAGTAAATATGTACTTTATAAAGCTAAACCAAAAATAAAATTATTGAATGCTAAATATACCATTTACTTAAGTTCTTATGTGTCATAAAATAAAGTCTTCCATTTCCATGTATTAGAGATATCAGTTAGAAAATAGTATGAAGTAAATATTTTACTTAACTTAAAATGCATCCACACAAATTGGAATTCTTTATTTTATTTTTTTTTCTTAAAAAATGAACTAGTCATGCAACCACAGAAAGGAAGGGGATGCTAGAGGTAACCTCCTTACCATAAGCCACATGATTGAGGATTGATATGATAAAAATACTGTTTACATTAAATAAAATGTTTACAAAAAAGGTCAATAACAACCAAAAATTAAAATAATCAAGCATTTGACTAACACACAGTATTAAAATTTTAGAAAATAGGCTTTTGATTTTTTTTGTTCTAAAAATTATTGTTTCCTATAGTTATCCATAGGTGACACTAATAACTAAAATTTTGATTAAGGTCATAAAATATTTTACTTGTCTCATAATTAGGGTAATGAGCTTTAAAATGGCTTCTAAAGCCAAAATTACCTTTTACCTAAAGATAAATACCTTTTTTATTTATATTTATATATTAATTTTATTATATATATATTACTCATAAATNCCTATTCCACAAAATATTATGCTCTTGCACATTATAAAATTTGAACTTAAACTATATTTATAATAAAGAAAATTTTGTATATTTGAATATATATCAATGCAATTATAGGTTTCATAAAGTATGTATCTATTCACACTTTCAGTAATATCAGTACTTATACTAGACTTTAGTATTTATGTAGTAATATTAATTCATTCCTCACTGTGAAATTAGTCTAGATGATAGTAAGATTAATCCAAAGCTCAGAGATTTGTAATTGTGATAGATATGGCTTGAATTTAAGTGATTCCATTGAATCTTATTAAATCCACTTATTACTTTTATATATGTGGATATTTCTTTCCTTTATTTCTTTCTAATAAAATGTTCTAAGTAAGTAATGTTATTTTGTGTTTCAATTTTTTCTGAAAAATTACCTTTTCCTTACTTGATAATAATTGAATATTAAAATATTATTTGCTTTGTTTAAATACTTATTATTATTTAAAGTTATTAGATAAATAATCTAAAAAGTTAGTACCACCAATGAATATGAAAATATCACATCTCTCGGAATCCATATTTATCGGAATTCCACATTCTTCTAGCGAGTGCTTTCAGAAAGAGTTTGTTGGCGTTTCCTATATCAGGTAATGAGGATCAGGTGTATTTCCCCTCAATGAGGTGACCTAAATTTGTTTGTTCTTTTCCGTAAAAGTAGGGGGTTGACTGTGTAATTTATAATGTTTTTCTCTGATGATCTAGTTTTATAATGATTCCACTCAAATCCAAGAACTGACTCCTACTAACATCAGTTGAATACAGACAGTGACTGTGAACAGTTGTATTTGACCAGAAGATGGAAAAAATCTTTCCGAAAGCACTCGCCAGAAGAATGTTGAATGCCAAAGAAGACTGATTCCGAAAGATATGAAGTTTAAAGTTATAATTTTTGAAATTTATTATTATATGAGCTAAAAGAATAATTTCTCTAACCTTGGCATCAAAATGGGTGGCTTATAACTGGTTATCTAAGAAGCATAAGGTAGTGAAACAGCTGTGATTTTGTATTGCATATATTTCATATTTATCTATACATAAAATAAAATACAGCTGTGATATATATAATAAATAAGATCAGGAGGAAAAAAGAGTGTAATGAACACACAAAAAGAAAAAATTTCAATGGGTAAAATTATCGGGGAAACTTCTCACCCTTTGTCAGTGAGGAGTGAAGAGAGGTGAGAGTAAAGGTCAATGAAAGTTAAACTCTCTTCTCTCCCCACTGACAAAGGGTGTGAAGTCTTCCTGAAAAAGTTTACTCATTGTAATTTTTTTTTTTTTTTT
>KZ808139.1:137146-160098 GCA_000696205.2 Oncopeltus fasciatus | reverse complement strand
ATCCTTCATTAAAAAAATACATTTTTTTAATTTGTGTTTTTTTGGATCTACCTCGACCGAACCCCAACTAAAATCATCTTAGAATAATATCTACGGTCAACAAACTCTCTTTTCCAATATTCAACATGTGATGGAAGAGCAAAAAGTCACAATCATCATCTTATTGAACTTCTCAAAAGCTTTCAATACTGTCGATTACTCTATACTCTTATCCAAACTTGAAAAGCCATCCTCCAACAGTATGCTCCTTTTGTTTCATTCTTTACTGTCACAACTTTCCCAAGTAGTTTCCATCTCAGAAAAACCCATCTCATCTTCCCTTCCTACTCCTGCAGGAGTCAGTCCCTCAGGGCTCTAATCTGTCCTCTACGCTTTCTTGTTCTTTCACTAATGACCTCCCAGCCGCTATCCAATATTGTTCATAATATCTTTATGCCAATGATTTCCAACCTTGACAAAATCAATACCTGGGCGGTTCAAAACAGATATATAATCTTATATTATATTAGTTAATAATCTTATAAATCATAATAATAAACAGATTATAATAATATATTTGAATGCAGCAAAGTCAATTTTACTAGGTTCCATTCCCCAATTAAGCTTCCTTTCCACTCTACTAATACTCTTATTTCCTTCTCTTCCTCAGTGTAACCTTAGACCAAAACCTCTCCTGGAAGCTTTACATTTCCCATATATCCTCGCGCTGTTTTGAATCTCTTCAACAAGTCCGATATTAAGCTCTTTCCCTACCCAGATCCACACTCCAACTCCTAGTTTCTTCACTTATTCTCTCACACTTTGATTATTGTTTTGTGGTGTCTTGGGTGGGCTTGATAGACTAAAGCGTCTCTGTGTTAGGTTTGTCTTCGGCTCACCTAAGAATTATCAGGTAACCGGCCTGTATGTGGATTTAAAGGGGATATTTCCTTTCTACTGCAGTCTTTGCTTCTATGGTTCCTTCCTTTATAATATTGTCTATACATAATCTCCTTTTTATATTTATGAACTCTTTACTTTCAACTTCTCAGTCCTTACATGCCACACTTGATTCCGTACCTCTGATACTTACACTCTCTCTTATAGAACAGCTTCATTTTACTGCTCTTTTCTAGCTCATGCAGCTAGCCTTTGGAATACCCTACCTTAAAATATTCGACCTGCTTCTTGTCTTTCCATGTTCAAATCCCTCCTTTTACAACATCTCCTATTCATCCAAACTGAATCTTCTTAGCTGTGAATTTTGCTTGTTAATTGTCATGTCTTTGGGGAGAGGGATCAACACACTCAGAGAGCTGAGATGAGACTGACCTTTATTGTCCTAGTAATAACCTTTATTGTCCTAGTAATAACCTTTATTGTCCTTGTTATAACTTGTTATCACATCTCCCTTTTTTCTGTAAATACGTTTACATACACGTTAGGAAAAACATAAAAATGAAAGTAAAACAATCTTATGGTTGAATAACATTATTAAAGAAATATTTTCAACAGTACAAAGTCAAAATGAGTACCAAAATTAAATTAATAAATTCTTCTAAAGTCAAATTACATAATTATTAGGCTTAGTGAGTATTTTATACACAATATTTACATATTATCACTTCACATCACTCAGGTTTAAACCGCTGGGGCTGTTTGACTGGCCTTCCCCTCCTGGTAAAGCTAGGAAGATGGACTTCTGCTGAGGAGTTCAGTGATGAGTCAGTGATCTCTTCTTCTGCGATGGTTTTGTCTTCATCAGGATCATTGTCTTCTCCTTCTTCCATCAAGGTTTCAGGATTCTCCTGTTCGCTGGCAACGTCAGGGCTCAAGTGAAGTCTGTATCCTGAGTCATCGAT
Source organism: Oncopeltus fasciatus (assembly GCA_000696205.2). NCBI lineage: Eukaryota > Metazoa > Arthropoda > Insecta > Hemiptera > Lygaeidae > Oncopeltus > Oncopeltus fasciatus. The sequence goes on along the minus strand of KZ808139.1, from coordinate 158,257 downwards.
CCTTGACTCCTTCACAGTTTACTGTGTTGATGAGTTCGCTATGAGAGGCTTTAGGAATTTCCTATTCCTGAGGAGTTACCGATCCTACTACCTCAACTTATACATGAACTTTAATTTTCAATGCAGCATCCTATAGCCCTATGGATCTTCAAATAGGAATCATAGTTGTCCTAGCAGGGCTCATTCAGTTCTAGTCTGCCTAGGACTATCCCTAAGTCATAAAACCTACACCAACAACCATCAACTAGGGATTAACAACCTTCTGAATGAATCCTATTTGAACCCTTACCGCTCCTACAACTTCAACTTATACACGAACTTCCATATTCAAGGCAGCATCCTACTGCACTATTGATCTTCAAGAAGAATGCAATGTATTCCTCCTAGAGACCAATTCGTTCTCTTCCCAGGATTACCCCTAAGTCAGAACACCTTCCCCAACAACCATCAATCAGGGAATACTAACCCCATAAATGAATCCTATTTGAACCCTTAACCAGGGATTAGTAGTTCCTACGCCTTGCACGACCTCGCCATCCATTAGCCGCCTGCATGGGCTGTTTTAATAGTAAGCGACAAGTATTATTTATTGTAATAAATATATTATTTTTTAATAGCACACGCTTACATTAGTTGGGTACCTTCTGATACAACCGCATATACACAATATCCCAACAAATCCTTTTTGTACTCTTACCGCTCCTACAACTTCAACTTATACTTGAACTTCAATTTTTAATGCAGCATCCTACTGCACGAAGCGACCCCAAGAGTCGTAGGGGGATCACTGAGGAGTGGTCTGCCCAAAGGTAAATCAGAAAGGAAGAGTGGTGAAAGCATAAATCAGTGGTTTCTCTTATCACGTGGGTATGATAAGAGAAACCACTGAAATAAATGAAAAGGTTTATTTTTATTTTTATTCAGTTTCAAGACGTGAATAAATTGTAGTATTAAAGGGAATGGAAAGTTCTAAATGTTGCAATGTTTACATTGTTTTCACGAAAGTTAAGTCTTCGTTCACGAACTTAGGTCGCAAAAGCATGGGTTTAAGGACTAAAATGTCCCCTTCTGCCACTGACTTTTGTCTATACCATAAATGGTATTTAAATGTAAATAGTTTATTTTTGTTTTACATTTTAACTCTAAATAAAAAGTCAACTTTTCTTTTGCTTTAATGTCATTAAATAAGGAATTCCATTTTTTTTTTATGTTTGTAATTATAAATTAAACTCTATATTATTTGTAATTAATTTTACTAATAATCTTATCAAAATTTTGGTCGTGATTGCTTCAATAAATCATTTACCCTTGTCATTTATTGGAAAGGTTGTTTTTCTTTATTCTCCCGTATACCTCAAGTAATTGAATTAATTTGTTAAAAAAAATATTTCTTTTTAATAATCTGGTAAAATTGATTGGTTTCTTTATTTTTATTTTGTAATTTATTTTTCGTTTTTACATTTTAAACTTTCAGGTGTCCTATTTTGGTTTAGCATACCCCCAGCAAATATTTTTCTTCCTTAATTCACCCTGGTGCTTTCACCTACCACCCCTCCTCTGGTCTTCTCGTTCTGAAGTTACCCATCTTTAGTGGAACCGGAAAATCTCAGGGGAGAGATTTGCTTTCGATTGTGAAAAGCCCCTCCCCTCCGCAACAATGGTAAATAAAATATTAATCAAATAATTAAATCTAGTACATTTCATTTTATTTTTAATTAATTGCTGTATTTGGTTCCATCTTTTTAAAATTGTGGACACTAGAGCTCATTCAGTTAATTTTATATTTTAAACGAACCATACTTTTTGCTTCTCTGATGTAGGATCGGTAAAGATCTGTTGAGATTTTTCAACATTCACGTCTGGTATCAAATTGAAGAGCGTGATTTCCCCATGGAGAATCTACTAAAATTCAGAAGTGTCTTGTTGTAGCAAATATACTCATAGTCAAATAAAAGTAAACTGGATATATTTTTGGGATTCTTTAACAAATATTTTCAATTTTGAATTTTTCTATTAACTCTGATAAACAACCAATTTTTCGAAGACGGCCGCCTTCAATAAGATTTTTTTGACGGCGAATATACAACATTTATCAGTATCCCACGAAGAAAACTATATTAAATTAATAAATACTTGGTAATATGTAGAGAGAAAACTGTCATTCAACGATTTGAAAAACCTTCTAATCTTCTAAACCTTAATCTTCTCTTAAAATTCAGTAAATTTTTTTGATACTGTAATAAATATGAATATTTGACAGAGATATTTGTGCGAGAATATATTTTTGCTAATAGTTAAATTTATGGTACTTACGAGGGTGGTTCAAATATAACCCGGAATTTTGAATGGACGCGCTAAAAATTTACTGTCGAAGAAGTAGCTTATTAGTGTATATTCTACTATTATATTAGACTAGTCTGTTATGAAAAAAGTTGAAAGCGCATAAACTCTCTTTTAATGTAATTATATTCATGAGTGAAAATAATGATGATGAATACATCATGACTAATGAGTGTCTGTTGTGCAGGGCATCTTTATTCGTTTTTTGCTCGAAACCGATATAAAATCCACAAAAATTTATAGATTCGCGCACATTCCGGATTATACTTTAATCATCCCCGTATTTGCATTCCAAAGTTAAGAAAATACTCACGGATGGTGTGTCGCTGGTAGTTCCTAGCACTTACACGCTGCCCACCATAACTGTCATTTTCAAGTGACATAACTGTTATCATTCATAAGTTTCCTTTTGCGGCTGGAGGGGGAATTTCCTACGCAGATAATAGTTCTCAGAATAAAATATAACGAATTCTTAGTGGAATGTAATGCACTATTAGCTATATATACATTCGTTTGTGTACCTTTTGATGTACATACCACAACTTACCGAACTGATACCCAGACGGACGAGCTCATGGTGGAACTGCGCACCTTATTCGCACTTCCCATACTCATCATTTAATACCTTCCACTCCTACAGANAGCGTTTTTTGATTGATTTTCACTAGGCTTTGTTTGCCTTTTTGGAATAGCTTCTGTAATCTCCATATCAAAACTCTCATTCACTAATGTATTAGATACATTATTTTCAGATTTATCTCTTTGTGTGTCAAGGTACTGTTCCTTCCTGTACTGATTGGGAACAGCTTCAGTACATTCCATTAGAGATGTATCCATGTCTTGTTGACAATTTAAATAATATTTTTCTCTGGTGTCAGGTAAAAAGTACGTTGCAATTGTGTTTTTCTGGTTCTGGTCATCCAGTGGAAAATCTGGATGAATTTTATGATTGTTTACACAATTTAAGCTTTGATTCATGACATTAGTTTCAAAATTCTTTTCTTCTGTTTCAGGCAAACAATTCACATTTTCTCCTTGGTCTAAACCTCGGGGAATCACTTCAGTCAGTTCCATTTCTGGTTTATTAATATTACTGGATGAGTTTTTTATGTGGCATTGATATACAAATTGATTAAAATTAGGCTTTGCTTGAACAAAGATGCTAGGAATGGCTTCAGTGAGCTCCATTCCAGAAATGGACATATGATTTGAGAAATGGTCAGATTTATTAACTGGAAAAGCACTATTCTGAGACAATGGATCACCGAATTCCATTTTAGAGCCAATGGTCGAAGATAGTTCACAATGTTCAGTAGTTTTTACATGATTCAAAATTTCAATTTTAGAAGAATGATCCTCCTCCTCATTTTTTTTGCATTTTAACAGTTCCTGGAGCAGACGACAGAAAGGTTGGGCTGTTGGAAGCAAAACCTCCTAGCTTGATATGTCTTGTCCGGGCTTTATATCGATTTTTTTTTTATCTTTTTAATTATTTATTTTATCTTTATGTTTATATTTAATTTATCTTTGTCCATTCTTATTAGTTATATTTTAATTATCAAGTTTCTTAACCGGCAGGGAAATTGAAAAAAAAACTTGTTATATATTCAATATTTGTCTAATTTGTAATATTGCGTCATCCAATATGGCGATTGGGCAGACATTTCTAAACTGCTAATTCATCACGGTGAAGTATATCAATCTTCATTAATCACTGGTAAGTGTCATAAATCAAAGTATTACGCATTGTTAAACATAACATATTTATTCTAGACAGTCTCATTTTATAATTTCAAGCTAGTTATAATTGAAATTGAAAGAGTCTCTTAAGCAGTAGATGAAAAAGCTAAGTAAAACCCTTCCTTTTTCCATTTAATAGTGATATGCCAAATTTAATTAAGAAAACTCTAAATGTGGTTTCAAAACACTGAATTAAAATTCAGGATTTAAGTAAAACGCTTTAAAAAACATATTTTATGTGACATGTGCTTCTCCCGTAGAGACTGTCTTACTGAGCTTGCAATGTCATATCAGCCATATTTAATTTATCATCCATAATAATTATTTTTTAGTTATTAAGTTTCATGACCGGCAGACAACGAGAACTCTGAGAACAACGAGGACATAACCATGTAAATACATGAATTTCTAAATTTTTGCAGAAGAGGAGTTTTTCAAATGTAGTTCCTGTTATGTATTCAATTATCACGAATAATCGCTAATTCTAAATAATAGGAAATGTTATTTAAGTTCAAATGGAAATTTTTTAAACGTAGATAGCCGTAAATGAAGCTTAAAATGTATGCCAAAACGTCAGCAAATAAAAAAAATATACAATATTTAAGGTAGCATTTAAGAAATGCTTTAATATGAAAAGGCTTTATAAACCTTGTCCAAACCCCAAATTTAATTACATAGGTATATATATATNTAGCTGAACTACAATGAACTTCACTTTCTACCTAAACTTAGACTTGGACTTCCATTTTCAAGGCAGCATCCTACAACTCTATAGATCTTCAAATGGGAATCATAGTTGTCCTAGCAGGACCCATTCTGTTCTTGTCTGTCGAGGACTGTCCCTAAGACAGAATACCTTCCCCAACCACCATCAACCAGGGAATAGAGACCCCATAAATGAATCCTATTTGTGCTCTTACCGATCCTACTACCTCAACTTATACATGAACTTCAATTTTCAAGGCAGCATTCTACAACCCTATGGATCTTCAAGAAGAATGCAAAGTTGTCTTAGCAGGGCCCATTTGGTTCTTGTCTGTCGAGGACTGTCCCTAAGACAGAACACCTTCCCCAACCACCATCAACCAGGGAATAGAGACCCCATAAATGAATCCTATTTGTACTCTTACCGATCCTACTACCTCAACTTATACATGAACTTTAATTTTCAATGCAGTATCCCGTAGCCCTATGGATCTTCAAATAGGAATCAAAGTTGTCTTAGCAGGGCTCATTCTGTTCTTGTCTGTCTAGGACTATCCCTAAGTCATAAAACCTACACCAACAACCATCAACTAGGGATTAACAACCTTCTGAATGAATCCTATTTGAACCCTTACCGCTCCTACAACTTCAACTTATACATGAACTTCCATTTTCAAGGCAGCATCCTACTGCACTATTGATCTTCAAGAAGAATGCAATGTATTCCTCCTAGAGACCAATTCGTTTTCTTCCCAGGATTACCCCTAGGTAACTTACCTAGGGGTAATCCTGGGAAGAAAACGAATTGGTCTCTAGGAGGAATACATTGCATTCTTCTTGAAGATCAATAGTGCAGTAGGACTACTGATTTTTTTAAAAATTAAAGTTAAAGTATAAGTTGAGGTAGTAGGAGCGGTAAGGGTTCAAATAGGATTCATTTATGGGGTTAGTATTCCCTGGTTGATGATTGTTGGGGAAGGTGTTCTGACTTAGGAGTCAGAACACCTTCCCCAACAACCATTTTTCAAGGCAGCATCCTACAGCCCTCTTAAAGAAGGATCTTAAAAAATAATGCAAAGTTGTCCTAGTAGGGGCCATTCTGTTCTCTAAGTCAGGAAACCTACACCAACATCCATCAACCAGGAATTTGCAACCCCTGAATGAATCCTATTTGTACCCTTACTAATCTACATCATTGACTTATAAATTAACTCGAATTTCAATTTTAGTATTAATTTGTGCATTGAAAAATTAGAATGAATTATATTTGCAATCAATTTATATATATTTGACATATAATTGGAATTCTTTTGTCATTTGTGAATGAAGGAATATTTGTGGATATATGCATATGAGTAGAAGTAAAAACGTTATGCAAAATGAAAATGTAACATAATATATAAACAAATACTTAAATTTCCTCATTCTTTATTGAGTACTACTATGTAATTTGAACATTATGACCAAATGTATGTACATGACAGTACTTACATTTTTTATATTGTTATGAATTTTAGTTGTAGTTAAATGTATTATAAAATAAAGTGCTGTTCATTCTATTATTGTTTTTATTTGGATTTTCATATTCTATCTTGAATACATTGGACTTAACATTCAGTTCAAAAGTTGTCTTCCAAACTGAGAGGTGAGAGGTGTGATATATCTCCAAGGAAATATTTGAATTTTGAACTCAAGTGCAAAGATATTGCTAATCTTCTGGACATAATATTTCTGCTGGATCCCGATATGTAATTATTATATACTTGGATATATTGTGTAGGGCTATGGAAAGAATCTTCTTATAAAGCTTGAAGTAAATACTCAAACAGGAAGGGGGAGATACTCTTTTTGTAATAAATTGTGTTCTTTTTATTTGCTTGGAGGTGCAAGGTTGTAATAAGTACCAAACATAAAATCTTTGAAATGTAATTTTATAATAGAGTAAATTCACTAGGTTTATCCATGTGGAAAAAAATACAACAGTACCAAAATTAATGAAATATATAACTTATGTACCAATCGCAGTATGATTAGAATTAATAAATACATTCCGATTTCTTTAATAAAGTAAATTATAATATATAGCATCGAATTATCTAAAATGCAAACAAATTAGTTTTAAAAATTAACTTTTACATGAACTTCAATTTTCAGGGCAGCAACCTACAGCCCTTTGGATTTTCAAGAAAAATGCAATGTATTCCTCCTAGAGACCAATTCGTTCTTGTCTCTCTAGGACTACCCCTAAGTCAGAAAACCTACATCAACAACCATCAACCAGGGATTTGTAACCACTTATACTTCGGCTAAAATTGAGCCGGCGCGGTAACCTCGGGATAACCTCCCTAGCTTCGAGGTAGTTGCCAAAGAGGTTGGTACCTTGGTAGGTTACTAGGCCCAGCGAGCTTCATCGCAGCGAGGCCCTGCGATCAGCTGTCTACCAGGTGACGTCACAGATACCCCACAGATACTAGTTCCTACGCCTTGCACGACCTCGCCATCCATTAGCCGCCTGCATGGGCTATGTTTTAATAGTAAGCGACAAGTATTATTTCTTGTAATAAATATATTATTTTTTAATAGCACACGCTTACATTAGTTGGGTACCTTCTGATACAACCGCATATACACAATATCCCAACAAATCCTTTTTGTACTCTTACCGCTCCTACAACTTCAACTTATACTTGAACTTCAATTTTTAATGCAGCATCCTACTGCACGAAGCGACCCCAAGAGTCGTAGGGGGATCACTGAGGAGTGGTCTGCCCAAAGGTAAATCAGAAAGGAAGAGTGGTGAAAGCATAAATCAGTGGTTTCTCTTATCACGTGGGTATGATAAGAGAAACCACTGAAATAAATGAAAAGGTTTATTTTTATTTTTATTCAGTTTCAAGACGTGAATAAATTGTAGTATTAAAGGGAATGGAAAGTTCTAAATGTTGCAATGTTTACATTGTTTTCACGAAAGTTAAGTCTTCGTTCACGAACTTAGGTCGCAAAAGCATGGGTTTAAGGACTAAAATGTCCCCTTCTGCCACTGACTTTTGTCTATACCATAAATGGTATTTAAATGTAAATAGTTTATTTTTGTTTTACATTTTAACTCTAAATAAAAAGTCAACTTTTCTTTTGCTTTAATGTCATTAAATAAGGAATTCCATTTTTTTTTTATGTTTGTAATTATAAATTAAACTCTATATTATTTGTAATTAATTTTACTAATAATCTTATCAAAATTTTGGTCGTGATTGCTTCAATAAATCATTTACCCTTGTCATTTATTGGAAAGGTTGTTTTTCTTTATTCTCCCGTATACCTCAAGTAATTGAATTAATTTGTTAAAAAAAATATTTCTTTTTAATAATCTGGTAAAATTGATTGGTTTCTTTATTTTTATTTTGTAATTTATTTTTCGTTTTTACATTTTAAACTTTCAGGTGTCCTATTTTGGTTTAGCATACCCCCAGCAAATATTTTTCTTCCTTAATTCACCCTGGTGCTTTCACCTACCACCCCTCCTCTGGTCTTCTCGTTCTGAAGTTACCCATCTTTAGTGGAACCGGAAAATCTCAGGGGAGAGATTTGCTTTCGATTGTGAAAAGCCCCTCCCCTCCGCAACAATGGTAAATAAAATATTAATCAAATAATTAAATCTAGTACATTTCATTTTATTTTTAATTAATTGCTGTATTTGGTTCCATCTTTTTAAAATTGTGGACACTAGAGCTCATTCAGTTAATTTTATATTTTAAACGAACCATACTTTTTGCTTCTCTGATGTAGGATCGGTAAAGATCTGTTGAGATTTTTCAACATTCACGTCTGGTATCAAATTGAAGAGCGTGATTTCCCCATGGAGAATCTACTAAAATTCAGAAGTGTCTTGTTGTAGCAAATATACTCATAGTCAAATAAAAGTAAACTGGATATATTATTGGGATTCTTTAACAAATATTTTCAATTTTGAATTTTTCTATTAACTCTGATAAACAACCAATTTTTCGAAGACGGCCGCCTTCAATAAGATTTTTTTGACGGCGAATATACAACATTTATCAGTATCCCACGAAGAAAACTATATTAAATTAATAAATACTTGGTAATATGTAGAGAGAAAACTGTCATTCAACGATTTGAAAAACCTTCTAATCTTCTAAACCTTAATCTTCTCTTAAAATTCAGTAAATTTTTTTGATACTGTAATAAATATGAATATTTGACAGAGATATTTGTGCGAGAATATATTTTTGCTAATAGTTAAATTTATGGTACTTACGAGGGTGGTTCAAATATAACCCGGAATTTTGAATGGACGCGCTAAAAATTTACTGTCGAAGAAGTAGCTTATTAGTGTATATTCTACTATTATATTAGACTAGTCTGTTATGAAAAAAGTTGAAAGCGCATAAACTCTCTTTTAATGTAATTATATTCATGAGTGAAAATAATGATGATGAATACATCATGACTAATGAGTGTCTGTTGTGCAGGGCATCTTTATTCGTTTTTTGCTCGAAACCGATATAAAATCCACAAAAATTTATAGATTCGCGCACATTCCGGATTATACTTTAATCATCCCCGTATTTGCATTCCAAAGTTAAGAAAATACTCACGGATGGTGTGTCGCTGGTAGTTCCTAGCACTTACACGCTGCCCACCATAACTGTCATTTTCAAGTGACATAACTGTTATCATTCATAAGTTTCCTTTTGCGGCTGGAGGGGGAATTTCCTACGCAGATAATAGTTCTCAGAATAAAATATAACGAATTCTTAGTGGAATGTAATGCACTATTAGCTATATATACATTCGTTTGTGTACCTTTTGATGTACATACCACAACTTACCGAACTGATACCCAGACGGACGAGCTCATGGTGGAACTGCGCACCTTATTCGCACTTCCCATACTCATCATTTAATACCTTCCACTCCTACAGACTCGCTCCAACCCACTTCAGTGACCATTAATACTTCCACTTCCCCAATTACCTTTTCTGCAGTATATTGCCCTCCTAACAAATCTATTACCTCAGGCCCATTCCAAGAGCATTTAAAATCCTTAGGTTCCCGTTTCCTCTCTGGCAGAGATTATAATGCGAAACATCTGCAGTGGGGCACGAGAACGACCAACTCCCGTGGCCGTGCTCTGTATAATGCTATCTCCTCTCACAATCTCTCCAATCTAAGTCCGTCCTCTCCCACCTATTGGCCCACCGATGTAAACCGTCTTCCTGATATCCTAGATTTTTTCATATGTAAAAATCTTATTACCTACCATCACTCTGTAAAAATATTCCTGAACTTTCCCCTGACCACAACACTGTCCTCCTTACACTGTCTCACACACCTATCCCTAGACAATTGGAAGGCTAACTTAAAATCCACCAGCACCCGCTACACAGTAAATTCAGCTGAACCCCTCCCTGATTACATTAAAAACCTCATACAAGCTAAGCGGCAAGCTCGAGCCAGAGGCACAGACATCCCTCAGATCGTACGGAGTTTAATCAGCTATCTCGTCTCGTAAAGCAAAAACTTGGTGCTTTACGAAATAAGGCATTTAATGCCTACCTGTCAAGCCTCTCAAAAAACAGACAAATCCCTCTGGACTGCTACTCGCAGAATTCAAAAATACCATGAACCTTCTGCCTCCTTGCGTTGAGAAGATGGTACCTGGCCCACTTCCGACAAAGACGAGGCCCAAATGTTTGCCCAGTATCTAAAGCAAACATTCATTCCTCATCCAGATCCCGATAATTTATCCAAAAACGTGGAGGTTGAGGAGTCACTGGATATACCATTACCAATGTCTTTACCGATTAAAGCATCATAAAGACACCTTCTGAGGTCAGGTAAACCACCTGCCTAAGCGCAAAGTACCCGGCTATGACCTTTACTTTCCTAACGAATGATACCTATAATAACTTCCTTAAATATTCTTTTTAATCATCAGTTCGGCTTCCGATCCCAACATTCTACCGTCCATCGTGTTTTGCGTTGTAAATTTTATTTCCTCTTCCCTTGAGCCAAAAGAATTTTGTCCTGGTGCATTCTTAGGCGTCACTCAAGCATTTGACCAAGTATGGCATACCGGACACTTATATAAGCTGAAGTCCATTATTTCCAAGTACCTTCTACCTAATCCTCAAATCTTATCTTTCTAACCGTTTCTTTTGGGTCAGGCAAGGATCAGATTACTTCGAACACTACCCTGTGAAAGTGGGTGTTCCACAGGGCAGTGTGCTTTTTTATTCTTTATACTGCAGATATCCCTACTCATCCTAATACCCTTGCTAAAAACCAAAGGTTTAGGCAAATAGGGTTTTCAGAAATTGAAGTACTGACTATCGGACCCTAGCTATGTGGCCGCTTGTTGGAGCAAGGCAGAAAATTAAAAAGAGATTAAATAATTAAATGAACAAAATAAATTATATATTTCTGCCATAAAAAAAAATAAAATAAAAAAAAGCAGGCAACTCAATCCTGTAATACAATTTAATTAATAATATAATTCTGTACACAAAAGGAAATAAAAATTAGAAATCATAAATGAGGCGCCTTTTATGATAAAATAAAAATATAAAATATATATAAATGCCATACAAATACATAACACAGGAATATTGCGGTTCACCAAGCTTCCTATGTATGAGAGATGGAGGCGATCACAATTTATATATGTAAGAAAGGGAGGCTGGACAGTTATGGTGAAATGCCCTAATAACGCATTGGTCAAAAGGGCAATTTTAAAATCCACTATTTATATGGCAATGTAGCCAATGAAAAATTCCTGATAACACTGCACAACAAAAAAATATTTTTTGAATGTTTCCTACACTAAATTAGTCTATTTCTACTAATTTTGGGGTGATAAAAACGAAAATAACATTGAAAAATTTTTATTAGCTCTGGTTTTTGAGATATACAGCACTTAATCTTAAAGAGTAGTTATACTATACGTGAAAAGTGAAAGTACAAAAAACAATATTGTTATGTTTCTTTTAGAATATTTTAAGTACAAAATTGATAAAAAAAAAAACATTATTCTTAGTGTTTTGACAAATAAAAGAGGTTTGTACCACCAAATTTCAATTAAGTCAATCCGATGTATTGTAAGATCGCTGTCGTTTAGCTTGTCTTTTATAAAACACTTCTGGAGCATCCCTACACACAGACCAGCAGTAGTCTGCAAGCATTGCTTCATTCCAACGGCCCTGATATCTCTGTTCTATTAAGGCAATGTCTTGATGGAATCTTTCTCCATGTTCGTCACTCACAGCTCCACAGTTTTGTGGGAAGAAATTAAGATGAGAGTGAAGAAAATGAATTTTTAAGGACATGTTGCATCCAAGTTGGTGGTAAGCTTGAAGAAGCTCTTTAACCAATGCTGTGAAGTTATCATCTCTTTTGTTACCTAAAAACCCATGTACAACTCCCTTAAAGGCTTCCCAGGCTCTTTTTTCATTTCCTGTTAAAATCATGTCAAAAGCAGGATCATTTACGATTTCACGTATTTGAGGCCCAATAAAGATGCCTTCCTTGACTTTAGCATCACTCAACCTGGGAAACTTTGCTCTCAAGTACTTAAAAGCTTGTCCTTCCTGGTCCATCGCCTTCACAAAGTTTTTCATTAGTCCCAACTTAATATGTAATGGGGGAAGGAGAACATCCTTAGGATCTACAAGAGGCTCGTAAACTACATTTTTCTCATTAGCGTTTAGGTCTCGTGTAGGCCAGTTCACTTTTTTATAGTGAGATTTTCTATCCCGACTGTCCCACAGACACAAAAAACAACAGTACTTGGTGAACCCTAATTGCATTCCTAGGAGTATAGCAATGACTTTCAGATCACCACAGATTTGCCACTTGTGTTGTTCATATTTGATTGATTGGAGAAGTGTTTTCATATTTATATACGTTTCCTTCATGTGAACTGCATGACCTATAGGAATAGAAGGTAGCTGATTTCCATTATGCAGAAGTACAGCTTTTAAGCTTAGTTTTGAAGAGTCTATAAACAGTCTCCATTCAGATGGAGTGTGACCCAAATTCAAGCAGTCCATCAAACCATTAACATCAGAACAAACTACGAGGTTTTCTTTTTTCTCAAAAAAAGGAAGCAAATCTTTTTGACGCTGTCTGTACTGAGATATTTTCACATCATGTTTTAGAAGATTCCACTGTTGTAGTCTTGACCCTAACAGCTCAGCCTTTTCCTTAGACAAGCCAAGATCTCTTATAAGGTCACTCAACTCTGCTTGACTAATTCTGTGCGGATCACTAGACCTATCGCTTACATCAAAATCAGGGTCATAGGATGTAGAAGGATGGGTTGCTTCTTGTAAACAGACTTCATCACTTTCCTCTAAAATTTCATAGTTTTGGGGTGGAGAAGGGACTGGCAAATTGTCTGAGTGTGGTACAGGCCGAAGAGCAGATGGGACATTAGGGTATTTCACCGTTCCTCTTTTCTTCATAGATAAACCTTGCTTAATGGGAGGAGTTAAGCAGAAATAACAGTCGTCTGTATGATTGGTAGGCTCACGCCAAACCATAGGTACTGCAAAAGCCACTTGAAAACTAGAGCTAATATATAATTTTTATGGTCATTTTCGGTTTTAACACGTGGAAATACATTAAAATCAGCTAATTTCAACCCCGAAACAAAAACTTTGTTGTTCAGTGTAATTTAACCTCCAGCTGTCAGTACATACAGGAACAGTAATACTTGTTACAAACAATTTGAAAGGAGCCAATAGGGCGGACATAAACCAACTGTCCTTTGAAAGGATTAACCCGGTCTTCGTTAATTTCTCACCTATATTTTATATATCATTATCAGTGAAACAAAACTTATGCATCAATAATTTAAAAACCACTTACATAATATTATGAATGTAATATATTACACAATATACTTAATGCCACTTTTATAAAATAACTTATCACTATATCTAACACAAACTCACTTTAAAAAAAGTATGACTTATTTTGTAAAAGGTAAGTGTAATTTTAAAATTTAATTTTGATTAAATCTTATATTCATTAAAGTTAATTTTTATTTCCATTCAGAAAAGTTTAAACTTCTCAACAGCTTGGAGTTTTACGGTAGAGAATTATACAAAAGTATCTACTAACTCCAATCCATAAATATAAGAGTTTATTGATGTTTATCTAATGTTCATTGATTAATATTTTTTTTTTTTGCCACTCGAATAGAAGTGTATATATAATTTTATTATATAGTTCAGAGTATTCTTTTAATGGTATAAACGTACGGTGTGCATAAAGAGATTCAGTAATCATAATTTTAATTGACATAAAATTATCTCTGCATGATCACTTGGCATTTAAATTAAATAGTGAATTTTTACGTTACCCCACTAGGGTAACCCATATAATTGAGACTGAAAAATCCCGAGGTATATACTTTTTAAGAGCTTATGTTAAATTATTTTAAGTTTCTCAACTTAATAATAATAATAATAATAGAATATTAACTTAATGTTGTTTAATATTTTTATATAAAAATCTAACTTATCTATAGATTCATTGTAGTTAAACTCTAAACTATATTTATTATTAATTTGAATCGTACAGGGAACTGGAAAAAAAAAAAACCTCTCTCCCTACCTGGCTGAGGTAGAGAGTTTTTTTCCAGTTCCCTGTACGATTCAAATTAATAATGAAATGTGAGATTGCATTACCACAATTATCATCATGATTCCTATATTTGTTAGCTGCGTCGATTTAAACCTATTAATTAGATCTCTTCCAAAGAGTTTATTATTATTAATATTTTGGAGTAATTTTTGTAAAACATTTTAAATGATATGGGCACATTGTATTTGCAAAACTAAGGTGGGAAAACTCTTCATGGGAAATTACAGTGATGTAAGTCACGTAGGTGACTACAACCTGTCAAAAACAAATTTCTAATCTGTGGTCGTTAATTGTACGATCTGTTTTTAAAGAAATTCAATTTTATTACAAGTAAGCATAAAATGGGCTATTACTAAATTCTTTTAGTAAAATTCCATTTAAATGTGATCGCAAGATACTCAATTGCTGCCATTTACCTATAAAAATTGAATCTAAGGAATCCTTTTACAATTCATGAATACTAATTTATGAATATTTTCTTATTCATAAATTAGTATTCATGAATAATTTCTTATTCATTGATACTTATCTATATACCTACTCCGGGGTTCTCACAACTCACTTCCATAAGAATTAATAGAAGGCTCAAGGACGTTATGTCCTTCGTTTGCTATATGCAGTATATATATATATATGAAATAGCTCACAATAATACAAAGATTTTAATGAAAAAACCAACTTACTTTGACAATTATATTTCCTTATTAAACTGAGAATGAGCGCCTTCGGAACTAATATATATATCATCAATGCCCTGGAATATTTAAGAAGCGAGTCTAGCAATTTACTTTCAATCCTAATATTGAAAATCCTTTGCCCCAGTACACCAGGCAAACTAAGCCAGGTAATAAATTTGAATCAGGTAAACAAAAGATCAAGAGAAAACTGAAAAGTAAGTGCAAGAGTCCACCACCGGAGTCGTATCTTAAGATTCTTTGCCTCTGATGATGTGGATATTAGTTCTGAAAGCGCTTAGCTTCTGTAAGAGAATAAATACAATTATGGGCGAATTTTATTTTAATTTCAACCCATATAGTGATAAACTGCGCTTCACTGCATCCAAAAATGTCACGTAGTGATCATCCCACACGAAATTAAAAAAAAAAATTAATCTTCATTTATTACATTCTATTAGTTAACATCTTGTAATTTGATGACAGTTATGTACAATCAAAAAACAACTATAAAATAAATAAATGTACATCACTGTGCACAACTTGACACGGTCCAACCCGGAAGAAGAAACTGTAAATACAAAATTTAATTTGTAATTTCAGATGTTAAAAAAAAACAAAAAAACTTATCTTNTATATATATATGTACAAAAAAAATATAAATGAAAGAAAAGAAAAAAAAATGTATTTCAAGAGGAACGGATTACTCTTCCTCTTTGAAATCCAGGAATTCCGGTGAATAATTGCTACTTGCGGAGATTAATGCGTGATGTTTTGCAAGTATATTTGCTATTTCTTCGGTGTCAGTTATGAGAGTGTTATTGAATTTGACATATATGCAATGACCAATATTGCAGAATGTTTATATGACTCATGATCCCTTAATTCCTATGAATTTCGAATTTAATTTACACGAATTAATTCGGAAGCACTTAAGTCGCGAAAAGAAACAACACAAGGTCCGGATAATGTAATAACAAGCACGATTAAAAATCTCTCACATGAAAATAAATTAGTGATCTTGAAATTTTTATATAAAATATTTACATCAGAAGCATCCCCGGAAATGTGAACGAAATCTATTGGCATACCAATCTCAAAAAAAAAAAACCTCTAAACGAAATATCTAGTTACATGATAATTTCTCTCACCTGTTCTCTATGTATGCTACTTGAGAAAAAGATAATATAGCGGGTGAAATGGTATAAAGAAAAGAACAATCTATACCACCCATGGCAGAGTGGATTCAGAGCAGGTCGAGGCAACCTTATTCGACTGGAATCAGAAATCCTCAAAGCCTTCAACGAGAAAAAGAAAGTAGTCACAGAATTGATAGACATAAAGAACGTGTTTGATTGTACAAGGAGAAAGCTCATCCTTAAAAGGGATGCATTGATGAGAATTCAGGGAAATATTCTTCAGTTATAAAAAATTTCTCACCCACAGGTCCTTCAAAACCAAAATTGGTAACAGCCTGTCTAGAGAATTTATTCAAGAGAACGGAGTCCCCCAAGGATCGGAGGTCAGTCCCGATAACTTCACAACAGCTTTGGATAGTGTTTTAGACAAAACCGCTTATCCTGTTAGTGGTATGTTGCTGGCAGATGACCTGGTCATTTATTCTTCAGGGCGAAATCTAGAGGATATCACTACTTCTCTGCAGTCTACCCTCGACAATATATGGCAGTTCCATATGAAACACGAGTTTACAATTTCTAACAAGAAAACAGTTGCCGTAACCTTTACACGAAGAAGAATATGAACACCCACCCCTCTTCATTAGTAACAGGGAAACAATGTACAAGGATACAACCACATTCCTAGGTCTTACCTTGGATTCTCACCTTAACTGGGCTGCACACCTTAAGAAACTTAAAGCGAAATGCCTTAAGTCCTCTAATATATTGAAGATGATCTGAAATACATTATGGGTTGCTGGTCGCTCATTCAAGCTTCTCCTTTATAGGAGCTTGATACGGTCTAAATTGGACTACGGTTGCATTGCTTACGGCTCAGCTTCACCTAGAACACATTCCATGCTGGAAAATGATGGGCTATGGCTGATCGACCCCACTCTTGATAAGTTTAGGCATTATGCCCCAGGAGGTCAGGAGACCATCTCCGTTTTAGTCGCCGGGGATTGGGAATATGGAGTTGGATGAAATTGGAATTTACTATGGAAGAGCTTAAAGCGAGTGGAGATAAGTTCTTGGACAAAAGAAATATTAAGGTCGTAATGAAGGGTAGAATTGAACACATAATATGGAGAGTTAGCAATTATTCTGATAATTTTGGACTGAAAGGATTGTATTCGTTGGATATTGGAAGGCTTAGCGGCACCCCACAGTTCTGTACGGTAGATCCAGATCGGACGTAGATGGTCAGTTTGTTTTCTATTGTGAGCTGTGAGCGCCTATTTATAAGGCTGTATAAGAGTCCGTGGCGTCTGTTGAGTTCATGTTGCTTGATTTTAGTATGTTCATTCAATTGAGTCGTGAGTCAAGGTGGAACCCAAAGAAACGGACTGAATCAGAGAGAGGTATAGGGATGTTATTGTATGTATCATTATCAGGAGAATATTTTCTTAGTTAAAAATTTACCTGTAGGCATTTGGACTCATTTATTTTAATTCTCCATTTACTGCACCACTGCAGAATATCATCAAGGTGATTTTGCAAAATGTTGGAAGCGGTTTTGGAATCAGGGTGGGAGGAGAGGATAGCTTTATCATCTGCAAAAAGGGTTAAAAGGGTATTAGGATGAGTAGGGATGTCTGCAGTATAAAGGGTAAAAAGGATGGG
Source organism: Oncopeltus fasciatus (assembly GCA_000696205.2). Classification (NCBI taxonomy): domain Eukaryota; kingdom Metazoa; phylum Arthropoda; class Insecta; order Hemiptera; family Lygaeidae; genus Oncopeltus; species Oncopeltus fasciatus. The sequence goes on along the minus strand of KZ808139.1, from coordinate 140,325 downwards.
TCCAAGCACACTGCCCTGTGGAACACTCTCTTTCACAGGGAAGTATTCGGAGTAATCTGAACCTTGCCGGACCATGAAGAATCGAATAGAAAGTTAAGATTTGAGGATTAAGTAGATGGAAATATGGATCTGAGCTTATATAATAGACCAGTATGCCAAATGCTTGACCAAATGCGGTAAAATGCTTGAGTGACGTCTAACAATGCACCAGGACACAATTCTTTTTGTTCATGGGAAGAGGAAATAAAGTCTACAACGTGAAACACCTGCTGGACAGTAGAATGCAGGGAACGGAAGCCAAACTGATGATTAGGAAGAATATTTAAGGAAGTTATTATAGGTATCATTCGTTTTAAAAGAACTTTCTCAAATGTCTTGTAGAGTAAAAGAAGAAGGCTGATTGGTCGATAGGATAATGTGTTAGAAGAACGTTTACCGGGTTTGGGAAATATGATTATTTCTGAATATTTCCAGAAAAATGGAAAATGGGTGGTTCGAAGGACACAATTATAGAGATAAGTGAGGAAAACAATTGCTTTTTGGGGTAGATTTCGAAGTATTAGCCCGGTGATTAGGTCATAGCCGGGTGCTTTGCGCTTAGGCAGATGGTTAATAATGTACTTGACCTCAGAAAGTGTTATTGCTTTAATCGGTAAAGACATTGGTAATTGTATATCCAGTGACTCCTCAATCTCCGCGTTATTGGACAAAGTATCGGGATCTGAATGAGGAGTATATGTTTGCTTTAGATGCTGGGCCATCATTTGAGCCTTGTCTTTGTCAGAAGAGGACCAGAAACCATCTTCTCGACGCGAGGTGGCAGAAGGTTCATGATATCAATAAATAATCTTGCAAGTAGCAGCCCATAGGGATTTGTCTGCTTTTGAGAGGCTAGACAGGTAGGCTTAGCCTGTATAAGGTTTTTAATGTAATCAGGAAGGAGTTCAGCTGAATTTACAGTAAAGAACAGGACAGCATCATCCAGCTCTTCAGAGGTTTTTAAGGAGATTCCGAGGTCAAGTGACTCTTCTAGGAGAGGTCTAAAAAGTGGTCAGTCAATGGGACCACTTATTAAGGTTGGTGGCAATTGTCTAGGGATAGGTGTGAGAGACAGTGTGAGGAAGACAGGGTTGTGGTCAGAGGAAAGTTCATTTAATGTCTTTACAGAGTAATAGGTAATAAGATTTTTACATATGAAAAAATCTAGGATTTGGGGGGATTGCTTCCCCCCTCTTTATTTCCGGCAAATCTAGAGATTAACTTAGTGGTCATACCCTTATGCTTACTATTCTTTACGGCTTGCAAATTAGATTTTATTAATTAATATTTATATCCATCTTTAATGAAACATGGGAAATCTAATTAGTTCATACAGCTCCAAGCTTGACGGATTTTTAACATATTTTTGTAATATTTACATATTTATAATTACAAGAGAACTGAAAGGAATATTCAACATTCAGCATTATAATTTACTCGTCCTTATATCTTGTATTAATATTTTAATTAACAATGTAACTTGTATTATGTTAACTTTGTAATGTAAAAAAATGTATTTACTACTTTTTTTTTTTGTTCGTTAATTTAATTTTTTCAATTCAAGTTCTGCCAGGGATAGTTTGACGGTGTATTCTCCATAATATACAGGAAATGTTTGGAAGGTATTGTTTTCCAATTTATTTTTTAAATATGCCTTCTATTATTTTAATTTTTTTTTCACTCTACTAAACCCAATAATAATGTATTATGAAAAATAAATATATATAATAGATTTCTGAATATTTAAGCAAAATAAACTAATCTTTAATTCCATACTGAATGTGGCCGGAGGGTGAAGAAGCCACTTATCTTTGTCACCAAATCTCCAGGGCTCGAGGAAGCCACTTATTTGAGGGTATATCTCGACTCCTTCCAATACTCCATCTAAATAAGAAATAAGACCAAGTGTTCGAACTTCTTACATAATCGATAAAAATCGAAGAGGGCTCGTTGTGGGTGGTGACGTCAGAACCTGCCTGGGTCACTCCCTTTCCGACCTGTCGTACTGGCGGCTCTCCAACGCTCACTTGGTGGGGGGGGGGGGTCATTCGCCTGCCCCGGATATTCTACTCGAATAAGTATCAAGCATGACCTTATTCCAAAGCGAGTTAGTAATCCTCATAGAAGCGCAGAAAGAAAAACCCACTGTCCAGTGAGTGAGTTTTTTTTTTAAACTGTCCAAAGTGAGCTTTAAATCAGGAGACTTTATCAATAAGTACTGGGTCATTTGCACACTGAATCTTGAAATTTCTAAAAAATTCTAGACCAGTCCTATTAAAAATGGTGATAATGTTCTCTTTTCAAAAATCTCTTTAGGTACATCTCTATTAGACTAAGTCAAGTGATTATAATAATTATTTTTTGAGTGAATAATACTGTAATCTTCTCAGCTTATGCATGTCCTTTGTTTTGTTTTTTTGTAAAAATGGTGAAACAATAACTATTTTGAACCCAAGGAGAAAGTCCTTTCTACAGCTGATTGGGTGAGGGGTGGGGGGGGCAGCGAGGCCCGTCAGTCGAGGTCTGCCTCCTGTCCTGACAGCCGCTACCCCACCACAGGTAGGACCTATCTCTATGCCCTACCTATTAGCAATTCACCACGTCACCACACCCTGGGATATCCTGGGTTATCTTGGCTCCACAAGATAAGGGTTGAAGTACGAGTAGTCGAGTGCAGGGTTTGGAATATTCAACATTAAATTTGACCGTATAACTTTAAGGGGAGGTATTAGTCGGAGATTAGGTCTTGGGATTATAATCAATAAAAATTAATTCGCCAAACAAGAGTTTTTATTAACTATATTTTGTTGAGGTTCGGTCAAGGAAGCCTTCACGATAGCCCTGAAGATGGATTACAATGTAAGCTGAAACATTGGCAGATAATTTTAAAAATACACATTTTTTAAATTCTTTTTTTTTTTTTTTATCTTTCTTGTCACTCTTTGTCTTTAGTTTTTTAAAGTTTTGTCATTATACAAAATTAAAAAAAAAAAATATATATATGCAACCATATCTTATTTATGTAAGGGAAATCAGCTTACACTACACACCTCCTGTGTTGTGGGCTTTTTGATATTTGCGATGCATATCTCTTTCCTAGTGGAGTGAGCCAGGTTGCTTGAAACTCATCTTATGAAACT
>KZ808139.1:94034-104321 GCA_000696205.2 Oncopeltus fasciatus | reverse complement strand
TATATATATAATAGTTTATTTTGGAGCATTTCTAACTCTTCTCTGTCATTCTAATAAGTCAAATTATGATATCGTTTAATATAAAAGTTCTAAACTTGTCTATGAAATATGTCAATTAAATTTACTACTTAATTTTTAAAATTTTGGAACTCTTGTTTATTTTAATAGCATAAAATTTCAAAATTCACTTATTGAAGTAATTACAATCTGCAATTCACGCCAAGTGGCAACCAATTACGATATAAGAAATTTATATAGGAAAGTCACCTTTATTTTTCATCTACTCTATGATCTGAATAGAAATAATACTATCCTAAGTACATAACATAGTACCTAACATTTATGTAACTAATCTTAATTAAAAATATACTAATAGATGTAAATATTTTTGAATGAATATAGCTTATGTTGTGCATTGCCAGCAAGTAAAAAGCCCATTGCAAAAACAATATTGACTTGAGCTTAATAAATAAATAAGAATTCACTTAACAGTTAATAAAAATGGTGATGTATTCTAAAAAAGGAAAAGAAGGACTTCAGTCTATCAAAAGGACTTCTTTGGAGGGAATTCCCTCCTTCTGTAGAATTCTACAGATGCAATTTAAAAGGTAGATGGGATCAATTTTAAAATTTGGATTCAAAATCAGGAATTTCAAAAGGAATTTGACTACGACACGCAGCAGAAAGTCAAGGATTAGGACTAATGCAATGTGAGATAATGGATCAAATGAAAATTGCTGAGCTTTTGTGCTCTGCTTTCTGATCTTTCAAACAGGTCTTTTATCCTGAGATGAGAAAGAGGTGTCTGTTTGTTAAATGGGTTTCAAGAAAAAGGATTGCTTCATAGATTGTTAAAGAGATGCGGCGTAGATTATTATCCATAAATAATAACCCAAATTGATAATGACCTCCTGAAGTAGTAATGCCAGTTCATTTCTATGACCTAGAAGTTTGTTTGAACTCCAGAGAAGAATGGTGAGAGGATTTTTGAAAAAGAAAAGTATGATTGGGGGATTAGTAGAAGTATTATAGGTAATTTACAGGATTGGAATGGAAAATCGATAAGGGATAAAAGCTGAAGGATAAGTTGATTTAGAATGGTGATGGTAGTCGTGAGGGAAGAGAGAAATATTACAAATATAAGTTTAAATGGAGAGTTTTTGATCGTGGAGATTATAAGCAGAGAATTGGTTGGTCTTTGGTCAAGATTTTGTCAAACTTGACCAAACCCCAACATATTCTCTACCTATTAGAAATATATGAATTCCATAATCATGATGGGATATTCTCATTCCATCAATATGATGGGGTATTCTCATATTATCAAGACATCACTACTTTCAGTATGTCTAAAAATAAATACTTATATCATCTTTAGTCGGTGTTTTTTAGAGTGCGTTTTTTTTTTTTTTCTCCCTTTTTATTGGAGAATAGGCAGAAAATAATGGATATTTTATAGGATTGGACTGGACGATTGATAACGGATAAGAGTTTAAAGATAAGTTTATTTAAACAGGAGAGTTTGTTGACCGTAGATATTATTCTAAGATGTTTTAAGTTGGGGTTCGGTCAAGAAATATATTTTTTAAATTTGTGTTTTTTGGATCTACCTTGACCGAACCCCAACTTAAATCATCTTAGGATAAGTTTATTTAGTTAGGGGATGGTAGTCTTAAGGGATGAGAGGAAGGGTAGGGAACAGGTATATGATTAAGAGGACATTGCTCACAATATTCTGAAGAAGACTGGGTGGACTGAGTCGTGCGCGGACCACTTCTAGACCTGGAACTCTTTATAGACAAAACAACACCTGTGATCTGCTGTGTGAGGGCTATGACAATTATAACAAGCTGGAAGTGCGCCCCGAATTCGGTCACATTTTCGAGTGAAGTGCACCAGGTGATTTGGATCCAAAGAAGTTTCGTAAACGCACCGTATCAGTTGAGTGTTGTGATTAAGCGGCTGGCGGACTAGAATGCGTTAACTATTAGCTGGGCCGTAGATAAAAAATAGAGTCATTTGAATTATTTATCAGCTGATTCAGATCAGGAAGGTCGAGTCAGCTGGTTTTAAAATAAAGGTGAGCGACCTAATCTGCAAGATTATACTTTTAACTCCCACCACCTCTGAAATAAGAGAAGAGGCATTTTTTCCTCTGATGCAATACCAAAGAATATAAAATGAAAACCATTCTTAAATGGAACTTTAAAGGCTGATGTCATTCAACGAAATCGGGCCAGTAGGAGTGAGAAATTACCTAAATCGTCATATGTGTGTAACTCATTTCTTTTGGTTGCAGTGGGCTTAATAAATTCTTTATCATTATACTAGAAATGAAATGTTAGGCAACTCGCTATCAAGGTGAACCTCTGATAACTTTACAGGGGTAAAGTTCATGATAACCTGATAGAAATCTGCTGTCCTATCACAATTAATTAAGATCTTATTCACTTCCTACAAAAGTCCTTCAAAATTTTCCTTTTGAAAAGGATAAACTTGAAATAATTGAAGATAGATTAGATATACATAGTTCAAAAATTATTAAGAATTGTTTCCAGACCTTTTACTTTCATGTTCCAATTACATAGGAAACGTTCGTCAAAATCTGTATCTAATACCTTAAAATGTAAAAATAGTGGTAAAAAGATTAACTAGAATGGCTTCAGTAAGGAAGGTAAGGAATCTCTAAAAGTTATTAGATAATGGAGAGTTTTTTTTACCGCAGATATTATTATTAGATGTTTTTTGTTGGGGTTCGGTCATGGTAAATGCAAAAAATACAAATTTAAAAAAATCTATTTTTAAAAATTATCTTCCAAAATTTCGGTTTACATTGTAAGCCATCTTCAGGGCTGTTGAAATACAATGTCATAAGAATATAAATAAAAGTAAAAATGAAATGAAAATAAAAATAAATGATTTGCAATATTATAATATAGATTGCCATAATTAAATTTAATGTGATTTCAAAAGTATGAATGTAGTGAGCTATGTAGAAGAATTCAGCTAGCAGAAAACAATTAACCACACCTACCTATTATGAAGAAGAGAGGGGATATTTGTCCTTAGGTTCACATTTTCATGACTGAGAGGAACGGTTTTGAAAAATCTTTCTTTGAGAAGAACACCGTGGAAGGTGGAAAGGTGGGAGGTAAGAGGCGGAAGGTACAAAGAAAAAGCGGCCTGTTTCAAAAGGGGCAATAAAAGGACAAAGAAGAAGAAAGGAAGGGTATTATTGCGGATAAGTAACTTTTGGAACTAGGATAAATGTTTGACAGGTTTATTTTGAAGGAGGGCTAATGGTTTTTCAGAATGTTGAAAATGTCTGAATAGTTGAAATTTGTTTCATGTCCGTTCTGTCGTTAAATGAATTATGCTTTAAGTTAATTTGAATGGTTTCAGATAAGAGGCGTTTGTGTTCATAGAGTTCAGTGGAAAGAATGGTAATGTGCTCGAAGTCAAATGTGTATTTTTCATGAAAAACAACTGCCCTAGTTTTTATTAGTTTTTTCTTTATGTAATTTTTATGATTATTAATTATACTTGAAATAGGGTTTTTAGTTTGTCCAACGTAAGAACTTTTACAACGCCAACTAACTTTGGCAGGTAATTTAAAAAAATACATTTTTTTTAAATTTGTATTTTTTGGATCTACCTTGACCGACCCCCCTCCCCCATCACAAAAAAAACATCTACTNCCCCCAAAAAAAAAAGTTCTTGGATGTTTTATTAACAACTTCCTACTTACGTCTTGTTTCTTTTTCTTTATTTTTTTAATTATTAGTATTTTCTTATTTTATTCCTAACAAAAATGTTCTTTAATTTTGCAATAACTAAAGCACGAAGGGGATTAAAATAATGAAATAAAACTTATGGTGTTTCGACCTTGATTACCCTGTCGAGGGGATCCTGGCACTGCAGGTTCGAATCCCGCACTGGGCAAGCTTACATCGTGAAATAAAAGCTAGCCTTAAGATGGTAAACTGTAGATAGCCCCACCCTCATTGACCCTAAGTGCATAGAAGGAAGTTAAAAAAAAAAAAATTAATTTTCCCCTTTCTCTCCCTCGTTCGAATACAGAAATTAACAAACTCATTCAAAAAGAAGCCCTTCAACGAGGTTTATCGCATTGAAAACCGTGAAAATAGAGATCAATGTACCAACCAAGCAATTATATTTCCACCCGTTTAAGAAGGATGCCATTTTTAAGTTTTTTATCTCTAGAAAATCATTTTTCTTTAAATATTAAAGCAAAGTTTCTCAACTTTGACTGATTTACTTCATTATTTGACAATTTTTTTTGGAATTAGCCTTAAATTTTCTATTCTAGCTTCTAATTGTGAAGAATATTTTTCAGACCTTAGTAATCATGCAAAAACAAGAAATTTATAGTTCATCCTGCATTTGCACTACACAAATAAGTACAAATACTTTTACAAATCCAAAAAGGAGGGGTGGAGGGGAGTTACTCCACTTGTTATTGTATTACACTGAACAACAAAGTTTTTGTTTCGGGGTTGAAATTAGCTGATTTTAATGTATTTCCACGTGTTAAAACCGAAAATGACCATAAAAATTATATATTAGCTCTTGATTTCAAGACATAGTATCATTCTATTATATATATATTGAGTTTTCAACAAATGAAATATTTCATCACCAACAGTTGGTATACATGTTTGTTTACATAACACCCCTCTCATCAGCTGTTCATAAGTAGTAAACATAACCTTTGCGAGTTTGTCAATTGTACCCACGTGGTTGCTATTGAAATTATCGTGTGAAGTTGATTTTTAAATTAATTTAAGTGCTGATCTGAAATGCCTCGAAAGTGTGTGAATTCTGTCGATAGCTTTTGCTATATATGTGGTGAAATAACATTTAAGGCTCAGAAACGTAAAATGTCACCTATCATTAAGACTGCCTATGAACATTATTTTGGTGTAAAAGTTGGGGACCAAGATAAATCATGGGCTCCTCATATATGTTGTAATTCTTGTTCCGTCATATTGCGAGAGTGGCTGAAAAATAACAAGCGGGCAATGGCTTTTGCAGTACCTATGGTTTGGCGTGAGCCTACCAATCATACAGACGACTGTTATTTCTGCTTAACTCCTCCCATTAAGCAAGGTTTATCTATGAAGAAAAGAGGAACGGTGAAATACCCTAATCTCCCATCTGCTCTTCGGCCTGTACCACACTCAGACAATTTGCCAGTCCCTTCTCCACCCCAAAACTATGAAATTTTAGAGGAAAGTGATGAAGTCTGTTTACAAGAAGCAACCCATCCTTCTACATCCTATGACCCTGATTTTGATGTAAGCGATAGGTCTAGTGATCCGCACAGAATTAGTCAAGCAGAGTTGAGTGACCTTATAAGAGATCTTGGCTTGTCTAAGGAAAAGGCTGAGCTGTTAGGGTCAAGACTACAACAGTGGAATCTTCTAAAACATGATGTGAAAATATCTCAGTACAGACAGCTCAGTACAGGATGCTCCAGAAGTGTTTTATAAAAGACAAGCTAAACGACAGCGATCTTACAATACATCGGATTGACTTAATTGAAATTTGGTGGTACAAACCTCTTTTATTTGTCAAAACACTAAGAATAATGTTTTTTTTTATCAATTTTGTACTTAAAATATTCTAAAAGAAACATAACAATATTGTTTTTTGTACTTTCACTTTTCACGTATAGTATAACTACTCTTTAAGATTAAGTGCTGTATATCTCAAAAACCAGAGCTAATAAAAATTTTTCAATGTTATTTTCGTTTTTATCACCCCAAAATTAGTAGAAATAGACTAATTTAGTGCAGGAAACATTCAAAAAATATTTTTTTGTTGTGCAGTGTTATCAGTACAGGTGGAAGTGGATAAAGAGCTCTGTGCCTTATCATTTGAGAGTACATCATATGTTTTCTGCCATCTTTCATATACTTCTTTCCCAGATTTCCTTAACACTTCAGAGTAACTTCTGTCTACTTTGTCTATATATATATGTAAGTTATTTTCTCTACGATCTATAATGTCTTTGTCTCTTTTTCTTTTGTAAATCTGAGACATTTCGTATATAAACTGTGGTGTTTCCTACCACAATTATAACCGTATGCGACAAATTTTCTTGGTGTTCGGGTTTAACACAAAATCCGCAAACAGGTTCTTTTGACCACGTGACGACAATGTGGCCTACTTTTTGGGATGTTTGGCCTCTTATGGAGGACATTTTTATATATATTTTATAAAATCCAAAATTAATTATTTCGGGAAGGGACAGAAGTTAAAATTTTAATGCATAAAGATCAGTTTTTCCGCTTCTTTTGTAATAATCCTTTTCACTTCCTTAATATTACTTTAATATTTCCAATTCTTCTAATATTCCTTTTTCATCTAACCCCTTAGGATTCGGGCAACAATTACTCCCTTGCTTATGTTTAAATTATACTGAGATTTCGCTTGAACTTTATTAGTTCCTATAGAAGCTGTTTGTAATAGTTTTTCAGATTGTCGATTTCAATAAAAAGAGTTCAGTTTCTTAATTTCCTTATATTTTTAGATACAATTACCCACGTTGATTTTTCATTTATTTATAGTTTTGTAAATTACGAATGGTGATACATTTTTTAAATCATCTTCTTCTAATTTTTCAATAATTATGAACTTATTAAAATTGTCAGTGATATTTAAATTAATGGTATGTTATTCCAAGTTATTTATTTTTTTTTATTTTTTTTTTTTTTTTGTCGAATAAACCGGTGAAAATGACGAATGGATTATAAAGGATTGTTATGATGGTATTACGATATATTTATGTAGTAAAATAAATGAATATACTATATATTTGTACAAAGGGCGAGTTGATGAAAGTGGGTAAAGATCTACTAGGAACAGTACTGTGGAGCTCGTGGTTATGTTATTGTGACTAGAGGAAGTGATCCCCCAGTAACAGTTATTTACAAGTTTAGTTAANTTTTTTTTTTTTTTTTTTTTTTTTTTTTTTTTTTTTTTTTTTTTTTTTTTTTTTTTTTTTTTTTTTTTTTTTTTTTTTTTTTTTTTTTTTTTTTTTTTTGTATTTGGTTTAAAATAACAGGTGATTTGCCAAGAGGTTTACTCGTGATTTTTTTAAATACTGGAGTAGATATTAGGTTTGAAAATAAATTAATAAATATATAGCTGCCTAATCAGATTTGAATATTATTATATAAAGTATTTAAATTAACTACTCTCACTTTATATTTTATACTATTTAAAATGAGAGATAAAATAACAATGATAAATAATTAGTTCTAAACCGTTGGTTTCTAACTATTTTAATATAAGTAGTATAAAACAATTAAACTTTTAAGGCGGGTAGTCGTAAGGGAGGTACGACTTGCCAGAGTACTCAAGCTGTTATCCAACAGATTCTTCAAGTTCAGGATCTCTTTCACGACCGCAGTCCCAAAGAGTAGGGGACTCACACATTTTGTAGTTTTATTCCTAAATATCTTCCATCATAAACATTTAAAAAAATAAAAATGTTATAAGATAAATATTATGAAATGTTATATTATAAATATTAGATTTACATTTTACTATAATTGTTTTTTTTTAACTTTTTCTCAAATAAGAACAATGATATCTCGATTATAAAATTTAGCTTTCTATAAACCTTCCTACCCCTTATCTAATTTCAATCATAATGAGTTAATTAAATACTGATTTTTTTTCTATTATTTTAAAATTGACTGGCTCTGCCCAACCCTCTATGTCACATTCTTATATATTTCCCTTAAAATACATTTATAGTAAAAATACTTTTAAAAAAATATGTATATAAAATTACATATATATTTAGACAAAAATATATACAGGATGCCACAGATAAGACGGTCCTGTGTGAAATATTTACAAAAGAAAAGTTTTTGGAGATTTCTACTACTGATCCTACTGATTTATGGAGGAAGGGGCATTTCCATTTAATACTTTTTTTTTTTTTTTTTAAATACAGAATCTAAATTCTAAATATAAAATTTGCATTGCAATACGTTGAATGAATTATTTTTTGGTTCATTCATCCGACATGAGTAGAGGGACCCTCTATAGGAAGGCCCTAATTAGAGAGGCCTTAATTTTTCCATCCTTATCCAAATGCTCAATCCCTGTTATCGTACTCAAATCCTTACAACTCTTCCCGTTTACCAAAAGAAAGTTGACCTCACTACTTTCTGGGCTTTAATGCCTACATTTACAAATTTACAGGGAGTGTTGTCAATAGACCCTTTCTCTATGCAATGCGAATCTTAGTCATTTGTCTTTTCTTTTTATATCTTTTTANAAGGGATTAAGGAACAACTCATCCTGCAACAGTTCAATGGGAATGTTTGGTTAGGAGTTTGCGAGCTGCTTATCATACTGCCCACTCTCCTAACTGTTCGGTAAGAAATGACATATGGTGGAAAATCTGCTTAGTTTACGAAGCTCTTGCGTGACGGACTTATACTTAGTTAAGCTTGGTTTACAAAGTTGAATTTTTAAGTTTACTTAGTTAATTAGTGATCTTCCATACATATCTGTGTGTATGTATTCCTGACTGGTGCAAATATGTTAAAATCAGATATGACCATTTTAGCTTCTCATTTACAGGATATGTAAAATCCTAGAAAATTTTTGAAATGTTACGCATAATCAAATGTTTTCTTGGAGAGAAAATCCAAACATTTTGCGTCGAATTATCCTATGAAGTTATAAATGAAAAGATAATTATTGGCTAGTTAAAAAATTTGCATATTCTTTTTTGCTTAAGTAATTGTGATCTACAAAGATGAGATCTCAGATATATGAAATTATTGCTTTGAGTAATTAGTACATCCGGAATCTGTATAACTACCTCAAGGCGAATTACATAACTGCATCTTGGAATTCAGAGGGATATTCTCAGAAAAATATTTATTTACACATATGTGTGAGTATATTTATAGTATTATTTAATACTGTTTATGGTATACCTTTGTCAGTGAGGAATGAAGAGATACTCCACACCGACGAAGGGCGAGAGGTGTCCCCGAAAATTTTACTCATTGTATTTTTTTCTTTTTGTGTGTTCACTACACTATTTCTTCCACCGGTTCTTATATGTCATAATAATTATGTTTCATTATATTTAAGAGTCATTAAAATAGAAAAAAAATGTGATAGCATATGAGATTTTAAAATAAAATATCAGTAATTATTAGTTCAAAATGAGAGTTTGTTGACCGTAGATATTATTCTAAGATGATTTTAGTTGGGGTTCGGTCGAGGTAGATCCAAAAAAACACAAATTAAAAAAATGAATTTTTTTTTTTTTTTTCATTTTAATCCTTCATTAAAAAAAATACATTTTTTTAATTTGTGTTTTTTTTTGGATCTACCTCGACCGAACCCCAACTAAAATCATCTTAGAGTAATTATTAGTCTCCATTGGAGGTTGAAACAAACTGAAGTAAACCAAGCAGTTCTCTTGGAAGTAGAACAAGCAACTTGCTAAGGGAAGGTGGATTTAGATAAAGACAAAAATTTAATATCATAATAAATTTGTTACTAGAGTCACGAAAAAAAATTGTACATAATAAAATAATGTATTTACCGTTTCTTCGTCCGGGTTGGACCGTGTCAAGTTGTTGATAGTTGCCGAGCTTTCGCACATCATATGATGGCTTCTTCAGTGCTGAATAGAGAATTCAGTGAGCAGGAAAACAGGATCAACCAATGGGAAGGCAGGCTTCGCCCAAGGACCGGACAGCGCCGGGTATAAATACCCCTGGATTTGAAGACAGCTCTCATTCTCTATTCAGCCCTGAAGAAGCCATCACAGGATGTGCGAAAGCTCGGCAACCATCAAAAACTTTACACGGTCCAACCCGGAAAAAACTTTACATACATCTGATGACTGTGGAAGACTACGTGAACATAATGATTTTCAATCAGATTCGTTTATTGATAAAGGATGTATTGGACATGAAATATGAAATGAAAATACAAATATTTATTAAATAAAACTACGATACTGTAGTTTATATGCATATATATAGAGATAGAGAGGAACAGATGTGAGAAAGTGTGTTGTGAACACACAAAAAGAAAAAAAATACAACTAGCAAAATCTTCGGGAAGACTTCTCGCCCTTCGTCAGTAAGGAGTCTCTCTTCACTCCTCACTGACAAAGAGAGAAGCCAGAAGTCTCCTCGAAAATTTTACTCATTGTAATCTTTTCTTTTTTTGTGTTTACTACACTCTTTTTCACACCTGTTTTTATATATATATATA
>KZ808139.1:76755-88455 GCA_000696205.2 Oncopeltus fasciatus | reverse complement strand
TTATATATATTAGAAATGAGAAAAATGAAGCGTTACATCACAAATATACAGGAAATCATGAATGAGACCTTTTTCTTTTTCCCTTAAATTATCCTCCCTTGTTCGGTTGAAGGACAATTTCGTTTGGTCAAGATGGAAGTAATTTTTTCCCATTGTGAATCGTTTCGAAAACACACATAAAAGGACAGGAAAGTCTGAAAAAACCAAGTCCTTCCTTCTGTGATGTTAAGGAGACTGGAAACTTGGTAAACCTCTAACTCTGTGAGCTATGCCCTGTCAACATATGTACAGCTGTGTACATAGCTATTCCAAATGAATACTTCTCTGTCCACATGCTAATATTTGCTGTCTTGATATGCTGTATAATTATGTTTATCTTTGAATATATTTGTCTTGAGTCATTGAGAAATTTCCAAAATCTATAAAAGGAAAAATATGACTGAAAGTTCTTCGCCTATCCTATTTAGAAGAAGCTGAAAAATATGTTTTGCCAAAAATTAATTATGTACATATGCTTATGTTTAGGAATATAACATGTGAACGAAAAAAAAAACCACTCCAGTATAGGATTTGAATGGTATATATTTCACTACCTTAAAACTTAATTAACTTTTCAATGGAGTAAATATTAGGGATTCATTCAATGAATTTAAAATAGAAACATATTAGTGGACAAGTATTATTTAGTTTTTCATTTGGAGTTAATTTGTTGATTGTCGATATTTAAGAAGAGATGATTGTAAAAAATTCAGTCTTTGTAGTTGAAGAATTAAAAACTACTTAGTAAGCAAAAAGAAAAAAAAAACACATAATAACATAGAAACATGTCTATATGTAATAATCTAACACATGACAAAATAAATGAAAAAGTGTGTGTAATCGACTAAATTTAAAGAATACTGAAATATTTCAGAGATTAGTAGTAGTAGTAGTAGATTGAAGGGCAATCAACTTCTAGGTTATTACGCCCTATATACACCCCCTAATATGTCCACTATTATAATAAATCCGTTAATAAAATACAGGAATCAGGATTATTTCGACCACTATAACAACCTAAATTAATGGATTTTTTAAAAATTTAAATATCATTATATATTTAATAAATTATAATAAATAAATTATTATTAACTAAAATAATAAATAATATCTCATTCTTTAATTTAGATTTTCCGGGCTATACCTGCTTTTTTAAGAAAGTTTAACAGCCCATCCACTGTAGAGGGGTTGTTTCAGAGATTTTTTTTTTCCTTAAATATGTTCAGTATCCATTTGTCATGCATTTCATATAGTCGATTATAAAATTTTTTTATATTTTCAATTATTTAGTCATGTGTTACATTATTACATATAGACATGTTTCTATATTATTTTTATATGTTTTTTCTTCATATTCAGCCCTGATGAAGGCCTGATATTTAGGCCAAAACGTTGGCTAAAAGAAAAAAAATTTTGGTTACAAATTAGTTTTTAATTCTTCAACTAGCAAGACCGAATTCCTGGCAATCCTCTCCTCAAATAAGTTTTTATTTGGGCTGACATTTCGGGGAGAAATTCAAACCAAAATGACCGCCAAAATCTGAACATGTTCTCCGATATGAATTGGAATATGCTTTATCCAATTAAGTGTCATTTTTGTTTAATTCAGTCATTATCGAACTCATTTTACAGTTTACAGAAAGAAGTACAAAAAACAAATTTATTAATTTTTTTAAAAATTTTCGTAATTATATATAGGAAAAACATGGATATATTAAACCAGACACACACCAGTTAGCCCCCCTCCATACCACTTCCTTCAAGCATACCCTTGAATAAAATAATTTTACCCTTGAAATCTTGTTCTCTCACTCGTTTCCTCTGTGTCTGAGCTCCAAAGATACATTTCCATCCCTGTGCTTCTGTCAGCTGCCAGTCTTCCTACACTTCCTCCATCTGTCACCTGATTATCTCTTCCAGGCTTATGTCTCATCTTATGGATTACATTACATAGGCCCTGCTCATCAATGAACTACTCTTTAGTGTCTCCTGCAGTATTCTAATACATCTAACCTGCTTTCCTTCCTCGTGATATATTTCTAAAATAAAATAACACTAGTGAAGTTATTTATACTTTAAAAGCTATAACAAAAAATTTCGATGAAACTCTTATTCATATATTTTTAAATGTTTACAAGTTACAATTATAAATTATAGATAAAATATACTGTATAAAATTTGTTCTTAAAGTATCAATAAAAATATGTTTTCTTTTTAATTAAGAGCGTGACGTGAAGTATGAAAAAAACTCAGGTATTGTTAGTGGAAACATATATGTATATATATTTAATTTACACCAAAAACTTTGCATTCTTTTTGTCTGATAAAATTTTCGACATAACAACTGAGAAAGAGTACAAATTTCTACTACACTTGAAGTTGTACTTATAGTTTGTACTTATAGTTTGTACTTATAGTTTGTACTAATAGTTTGTAGATTGTACTTATAGTTTGTACTAGTTTGTACTTATAGTTTGTAAAGTTTGTACTTATAGTTTGTACTTATGAGAAAGAGTACAAATTTCTACTACACTTGAGAAAGAGTAGTAGAAACTTAAAACCTTACACATAACCTTCACATAATGAAAACAGTGAAAACTACTATAATAGAAATATTATATATATAGAAAGTTGACATAGAAAATGAAACACTCGCGGCTGTGATATGTAGCAATCAAGAATAGATGGGATAGAAAGTGCAGTGCACACACAAAAAGAAAAATCACAAAGAGCAAAATTTTAAAAATTCACACACACACACGCACGCACGCACGCACACACACACACACTCGCACACACGCACGAACGCACGCACGCACGCACTCCCATACACACACACACACGCACGCACTCACTCACTCACGCACGCACGCACGCCCGCCCACCCGCACGCACGCACACACACAACACACACACTATTTATAAAACTAACAGTGAAGTTGCTGAGGCGTTACAGAGTCCAAACGGCATCAGAGTAAATTGCCAGAGTCCGGTGCCTACTGAGAATGCCGTCTTCTCTTTGTCTTCCGGGGCCAAGCCAACTTGCCACTATCCACACCTGAGATCCAATGTTGAAAATACGGACATCCCTCTAGATTGTGTCGTCAATCCTTGCTGGAGGATAACTGTCCTTGTTGTCATGTCCAGGAGACGATAAGAAACGCGAAACCTTGTAGAGCATCTTTATATTTAACTAATAACATCCAAGGACTACTTGATGGCTAGATTATATCGACAGCCTCCATCTCTTCCCCTTGTAGCGAATGGCAGTCTCCTGTGTGCCTGTCTTATTGGTATAGCGTCTCCTGTATCGATCCGATGTTGGACGAAATTCGTTCTCTCTCGACATCCAGATCCTGTCTCAATGTCTCGCGATTGCCTACCACCGTGGGAACAAATCTGTCACTAATTTTCTCCGATCCATCGGGAGCTCCTGACAAGTGGTGTTAACAAATTCCTCCAGTCCTGGAGACAGTTCCCGCCAAGTTGTTTTATTATGCTGTATCTGGCGTACCACCGAAGTTACTGTCGTATAGTCCCCTATCTTGGTCCATTCTTTACTGTAATGGTGAAGTCATTTGCCGGACATACGGGCCAGTAGTTATGGGGTTTTCACTTCTCAGGTTGCCAGTTGCTTCTTCCTATCAACCCATCTTAGTTTTCCAGTTGTTCTTCCTACTTCGCAGCCTTCTATTTGCTCTTGGGATGTCCAAGATGACCATAGTTCCAGCAGCGTGTCGTCATGGTAGCACCAGTATACAGTGGAAATCGTAGAAAGTGACCCTTTATCATTCCAGCCATATAGAGACTGTTTGACTGGATTCCTAGTGACTCTACAGTGACGGTAGTTATGGGGGCTCTCACTCCACAGGTTGACAGTTGCTTCTTCTTATCAACCCATCTTAGTTTTCTAGTTGTTCTTCCTTCCTCGCAGCCTTGTATTTGCTCTTAGGATGTACAAGATGACCATAGTTCCATCAGCTTATCTCCTCTTTACGCGTTTTCCAGTACCTCGAGTACTTTTGTCATGATTTCTTCGATGCTGGGGGCCACTTCAGATCCCACCTCCACAACCCGAACTTTAGCATGTCCTTGAACTGACTGCTTGGCATCCTCAAATTCTATAGTTTGGGTCAGTGCTTTGCAAAGTGTCCTCGACCTGGATAGCAGAACAGCTTGCTGAGTTACAGGCTCACGAAGACCTAACAAAAATTAGTCAACGGC
The DNA here is from genome assembly GCA_000696205.2 of Oncopeltus fasciatus. NCBI lineage: Eukaryota > Metazoa > Arthropoda > Insecta > Hemiptera > Lygaeidae > Oncopeltus > Oncopeltus fasciatus. The sequence continues at coordinate 84,192 of KZ808139.1, read as the reverse complement.
TTGGCATTTGTATATATCATCCATCGGTGAGGGATAGGCTATTCTGACCAGTCGGGCGATATCAGCTTTCATCCTAAATCCTGAAGCGATTCTTTGGTCTTCTGAGCTGGACTTTCCGGAGATTTGAGCGGTATAACTGATCCGAATGTTGGTGCTCAAATCTTATAACTTATTCTACAAGAACCACACAAAATCACAATATATCACCAAACACTCATGTCCATCAATCCACATTAACAATCAACTGATTCTACAAGTCACTACCGTACTATATCTTTTTTTTTTTTTTTTTTTTTGGTGTGTTAGCCTCCCTTGCAACCACTTAGGGTCATTGGAGGGAGGGGCTATCTACAGGTTGCCACCCCATTTTAAACACCCATGGCACAGGACAAGCTTCTATATTATAAATAAAAGATTGAACTGGGCGGGACTTGAACCCGCGGCGTCAGGATTGCGAGACCCGTACGGATCCCCTGAGCTAGCCTGGCGCCCCCCGTACTATATCTAGTTGAATTTTGACAGGCGGCTTGCACGGGGCCCCGTAACTCTAAGCAGATCTCAAAACGCATTAAACCCAAAATCCATACTGAACATTAAGCAAAAACTGAATCCATACAAGTATCTGAGTAAATCTTTTTGGTCATATGGAATTCAGATTCATATTTCAGCCAAAAAATCTAAAATAAATCACATTCAGGTTCAACAGTCTAAAATTCTAGTAAACTCACCCAAATATGTCTCAAACCACACATACTACACACAGACCTCAACATCTACATAATATAAAAAGACATGAAAATTTTCTATACTTGATTTCATAAGAAACTTCACGGTTACCTACAATACCACACAACACAACGGCTGAGAAGGAGTTGACCCCAGAATTTAGTTGGCTTCATCTTGGGGGGCCACCACTGGATATATCTTCCCTCATAACGTTCCTCATAAGTGGCCATCATACCAATTAACTTATTTTTAAAAATATATTTACAGCACCTGCTTATCGTACTACATTGCACCGGTGTGGATTTATGTTGTAAGACAAAAAAAGTTTTAAAACTTTTTTTTGTCTTTAACATTTTAATTGTTGACGTTTTGGCATATTTGACTTAATAATTTGGTTATATGTTCAAATGTTTTTTTTTTTTTTTTCAACATTTTCAAAGTTATCATGAGCTAATTTAATAATTAAATTACAGACATTTTGATAATGCCGATGGCCTACAGCAGTTTAGTTTCATTTTGTACTTCTTAGGGCCCTCTCAGAAATGGAATAAATTTGGTAAAACGTCGACATGAATTGGGGTTTTATTTTCCTTTGTGACCGAGAACCGCATTACCGTTCAATAATGATCGCTCCCCTCACTCTTCTCTCTACTTTTTATTTTTATTTATTTATTTATTAAATTCTGTTAATATCAAAACATCTTGTAATTTGATGAATGAATTTCAGTATGAATTGAATGAATTTTTTAAAAGTAACATTAGACGACAATCACATGGGGAGAGTGACCAATCACATCGCTCTCAAAAAAGTGAAAAACTATGCCGCCAAGAGGTCATCTTAAAAATTATATTTAAGAATGTTACAATGGTTGTTGAGCACTTTCCCCACTCTTTCCACTTGGACAGTATGTACTTATTTTACTCTATGCTATTTTTGTTATCTCCAAGCCTCAATATTTGTTAGCCAATTACTCATAGCAATGTCAATTCACGGGAACTCTGCTTTGGTCACTCGCCTTCTGTGTGACGAGAGGACCACTATTATTACCCTTGCGGCCAGTGAAGGCTCCAGTGGTCAGCCTGACAGATGTCTCTCATGCAGACTTCTCAAAATAATGGCGGAATAACTACCACTCCCGAAATAATAGCCGTATTTAAGTATAACTGTTCTCAATGTCATGTGACTGTGACGTTCGCTATCATGCCGCTCAATAATTCCTACAACCTATGATCGATTTATTTTGTCTTGGGTTTCCAACTCATATGGTAGAAAATTGTATACAATCTGACATTTAAAAATATTTAAATTCTTTTATTTCATCCAAAATTATAATTCTAATAATTATTTTGTTGAAATTTGGAAAAAAAAAAAAAAAAAGTCGGTTTGAGATGTGGTAATTGGAGTTTAAAACAAAAGCTGTCAGATAATTGAAGTGGGTTTGTAATGTAATTGCATATGAGGTCAAAATCCAACTACTGTCAGATTTTTGACTTTATAAATTGTAACATTAAAAAGTGCCAGAACCTTGGTCGACTCATATCGTCTTGGCGTTTAGTACAAACAGTACGTTCAGACTAGTTTTTATTGTTTCAAACGGTTGACCATTAAATGGAGGGTTTTGTAAAAGGCTGGGAAAGTCAATTACAGCAACCGGTTATTTGTTGGTTTGTATATTTTATTTTCATCTGTTGAAATAAATATAAATAATGCAAGTCGGAAATGGATAATCCAATTTTTATAACTTAATAATTACAATTCTTGTGCCCACGAGGTGCCTAATTTGAAATGAGCTCGGTCCATTGACTCTAGGAGTTTGAATAAAGGTTAAACTTTTTAAAATTTTAAAAATAGGTATACCCAGGGGGCAGTTTTGACTAATGACCTATTTTTTTCTGTTATCATGTCTTCCTTGTACCTTCATCGGTTGTACCATATTCAAAAGATGCCAAATAAACATTAAATAAAATTTACTAAACTGCTTTAGTGATGATTTTGCTTCTATAGAAAATAAATTCCATGGTTATAAAAATATTTGATAAAATTTGGATTATAATTTGTAAAAAAGGTAATAATCCTACCTTTTTTAGGATTTTGGTATAGTTTTTTTTTTTTTTTTTTNAAAGGTAAAAGAAACACACACATACATGTATATAATAAATAAGAACAGTTGGGAGAAAGAGTGTAGTGAACACACACAAAAAAAAATTACAATGAGTTAAATTTTCAGGGAGACTTCTTGCCCCTCATCTGTGAGGAGTGAAGAAAGTCTATCTAGGACCCAGTATAAGTCCAGTCCAGCCAATCTTACCTTACTCTAATATTTTGACTCAGGGAATATTATTAAATTTTAAATTTATTTTTAAAGCATGAGGTATATATTGAGATGTTTCTTCAATATTAAAAAACCTGATATCCGTAGTAATTTTCATTAAAATTTACGAAGATATAAATATATTTCTAACATTCATGGGGGCAGAGATATTATAAATCCACTATGGTACTCGGTAAACAAATTAAAATCAGTGAACAATTTTTACCAGAAAAATTAAATTAGCTTAAGACTCACCAGAAACATAAAATTTAATTATAACAATTTTAGTTATTGACGAGTCTCAATTAAAATATGGATATATAAATTAAGTCCCATAAAAATGAAGTAATAATATAAAGACCTTATTTGTTATTCAAAACATTTTAAAAATTATGTTTTGTTCCTACATAGAATTTAAAGTTAAAAGAGAACAACTTAGATCATGCAATTGCTTTATCGTGATTATTCATCAGAATCAACAATGAATTAGTTTTTATTCAGATCCCAAACCAGTTAATTAATCAGGAAATTACACAGTACATGATCAAGATACTTTTTTTACAATAAAATGTCTTACTATTAAAATAAAAACATTACTTCATATATACTATTTGGTTTCTATGTGAATTATGTATATTTGTAAAATTTCAAAATAGAAATTTTCTCAGCCTCATTTTCTTCAAATAAATATTACACTTATTGATGAACTGAAACTAATTTGACTCATATCAAAGAAAAAAAAAATTTTTAAATCATAAAATCCATTAAATCCTAATGAGTATTTATTCAAGTAAGTTTTAATTATCTGGATAACTTTAATTCATCACTAATAATAAAGATAATAATAAGAATCAAATTTAAATTATTAAAGAAAAACATGAAGAATAGTAAATGTCTAATATGATCTTGTAAGAGAAATGATTTTGTTCTTTACACACACAAGTTATTATACACAATCATTAGCTTTACTTAGAGTAACACAAATAAAACAGTTTTAAAGTTACAACCATTATAATAAACTTCTCATTTTTCTTACATTCTATAATCGATTCTTTTTCACATCCGATTCTTATTAATTAATTTATATTAATTCAATTAACATTTACATTTCTAACAGGGAGTGGGGGAAGCATTCAATGCTCATAGTTGTATACTTAAATATTTTAAATAATATGTATAAATGCTGCAGAACATATTATATTAGACAACTAAATGTTTTCCCATGAAAAACAAAAAGAATTTTCAGCTTTTTACGATGTATAATTCTTTGAAAACAATAATAGTAATGAATTTATTATTCCATTCTGCTGAACCCTTATAAGGCAATTGTATTTTAATTCAATTTGGTCCTCTTCTAAACCCCTTACCAAGCATCAGTTTCTGCTCTAAAATTAAGTTTCCTTGTAACTAAGTCTAAGAACCTAATTCGGCTACTATACTTAAAAGCTAGAGACCTAATTTAATTACTTTAATTTAAATCTTAAATATTTTCTTAATGTTTTTATTTATTTAGAAAAAGTGTTTTAGATTATTATGTGTTATGAAGCTACACATTGCACTTACACACACCCATGTGTNAAATATATCTATTCTTTTTTAAAGAATAAAGAAAGTTGTGTAGTGATTCTTTCAAAAATTATTTAATTGATTTTTTTACTTTTTAATCTCAATTTATTTTATAAAATGTAGAATTTATTAATCTTGTTGAAGTACATAATATGTTATGCATATTATACTTAATATTTTAATATAAAACTTATTGTATTATGAAACCTCAAAGAGGCAACGTAACCTCATGTATGGTTATCTGTGTATGTGAGATATTAAAGTGTTAGTCATGGCTACCTAGTTCCAATCTCTGAATTATCCCTTCATAAGGCTTTTATGTATTATTTAAAAGATGGATCATGGTTCATCATAGGTGAACAAATCTCCCTTGATTATTATTTTCAAGAAATCAACATGATAAATAAGTTTGGAATAGTATAAAAATGAAATTTAAAGTAGAGAGTATAGGACTAAACTTCAATAAGCACACCCATTTAACTGGTCACTTACATTAAGTAAGTTTATTTTTTCCAAGCCTTGCTAAAGTAAATACCCATGATAAAGTGTGGACAACGACGTGAAAGTGGAAATGAAATGATAAACTTGAAAGATTGTGTGAAGATCTATTAATATATATATACATGACATTTTGAGGGAAGAATATTTTAGATTCCCCCTGTTTAGGTAAACGGAAATATAGAATTGTTACCAAAATAACAGAATTAATAATAAACTTTTTTTTTCAGTTTAGGGTATAAAAATCGCCCTTTAAAGCTTCTCTCATTTCTCCTGCCATATACATTATTCTATCAATAGCTGAGCGATATAAGCCCTGTTTTAAAGATTTAAATGAAATTTGGGGTAGACTTATTACCCATCATCAATGAGCAGTGAAGAGATACTGACTCGAAAATGAGAAGGGCGAGAGATCTCCGAAAATTTTACTCTTTGAGACTTTTTCTTTTTGTGAGTTCACTGCACTCTGTCTCCTCCTGTTCTTATTCATTATATATATTGCAGCTGCGAGTATTTCGTTTTCTATATATAAATATGGTCAAATCAAAATTTCATACATACATATATATATTTCAAAACATACTAATGGTCTACAAGACTTACTATGGCCAAACTGGACATACAGTGAAGAAATCTGGGGTGCTGCCAAGCCTTTTATCATCCAAAGAATCCAGTCCTTTCAATCCAAAACCTTCAGAATAATTGATAATGCTTCCTATTTCGTATCCAGTTCCTCCCTTCACCACAATTTTATTAACCCTTTTGTTCAACACCTCATTTACTCTCGCTTCACCCTTATCCACCATCAAGTGTTATACTAATCTAACCATTAGCACAGACTCTGTCCTCTAATTCCAACTCCTAAAATCCTCCCCATTGACTGAAACTAAGATGGCCTATTACCTCCTGTGAACATTTTTTGTAACTCATTTGAGAGTGCTGTCACTGGTCACCTTCTCTGCTCTTGCAATTGTTGTTTAATCTTTTTTTTTTATATATTTGTTCTTCATTGAATCAAATTGCAAGATGGTTTTTACTAACAGAATTTAATAAACATGAGATGTTCATCTCAAGAAGATGAGAGGGTTTTGAAAATATGGGGAGGATACATTTAGTAATGAGATTATACAGGGAAGGAAAATATGTGAAACAATTGAACAAAGGAACTTAACCATTTCAGAGAACATCATGGAAAATGTTGGAATGGGCCAACTGAAAATGACCACAGAAGACCATTTGTTGACAATAACACCATGGCCAGCAGTGATAGTGGTTGCTGCCTATCTGTACTTTGTCCTCCATGCTGGTCCTCGCATGATGAAGACCAGGCCTGCTTTTCAGTTACAGCCTATCATCATCACATATAACCTCTTCTTAGTCGCTGGCTCTACCTGGTTTGTAATCAGGGTAAGTATCAAAAGCCTTTCAAAACAAGTAAAGTTGTTACCTGAGTCTGGCAAAGTAGGATTTTGCAACCAAGTAAATTTCAAAATAACTGACAGTGAGACTTGAATATTTAAACCAACTGATCGGCCTGCCTTGAATGTAGTATTCCTTGAAAGAATACTCCTAGACAGAACTGAGTTCTTCTATTCACATTTCTACAGTAAGAAGGTTTATGACAAACAGTTTCACAATTAGGCATACTAGTATGATATTAATCTAATGTAGACAGAGTAGACAAAAGGTTATAATCCTGCATAAACTCCTATTTGGGTTATTGAAAATATTCAGTAAGTGCAAAGTAGAAAGATGTAAATTGTTCTATACATCAAAATATTTATACAAAAAGACATACTTATGTATTTGAAGAGCTTAGTTTCAAAACCTGATATTTTTTAAAGAGCCATAAATCCTATTTTTTTCAAGTTAATTCCAAATTAAAACAATTAATTACAAAAATAAGATATTCAGTGGAACAAGCCAAATGTGTGTTTTTTGGCAAAATTTTATCTCTTTAATCTTAATACTATTTTTTTCTAAAAAAAATTATTAATTAATTTATTTTCACTTATGAAAACAATAATATTTATCATGGATTACAGTACAGGGATTTATTCTGAAAGTTATTTGAGTAAATATTTTTGTCAGTTTCTCATATATCTATAAAACCCCTCATATTGGTTAATTTAAATTATTAAAAATAAAATATTTTGTGACTTTCATTTTAGTATCATTTTGTAAGTGATGGCCAGTTCCACAATGGACATTGTAAGCCGAGTGAACTTGATTCCAAGACATACCAATCCGTAAGTGTGAACTCACTATATTATTACTTCTACAATAAGTTTATTTTTCAAGAATGTCTTCTCAGGTTGCCAGTTGCTTCTTCCTA
>KZ808139.1:59283-76582 GCA_000696205.2 Oncopeltus fasciatus | reverse complement strand
ATATATATATATATATATATATATATATATATATATATATATATATATATATATATATATATATATATATATATATATATATATATATATATATATATATATATATATATATATATATATATATATATATATATATATATATATATATATATATATATATATATATATATATATATATATATATATATATATATATATATATATATATATATATATATATATATATATATATATATATATATATATATATATATATATATATATATATATATATATATATATATATATATATATATATATATATATATATATATATATATATATATATATATATATATATATATATATATATATATATATATATATATATATATATATATATATATATATATATATATATATATATATATATATATATATATATATATATATATATATATATATATATATATATAGACATATATTAAAGTTTAATATACCTTTAGCCACTTAATCAATGCATACATTGTGTATGCAGGCTTTAGATTTAATGAATTCAAATTAAATATTAGGAACATAAAAAAATTAAGAAAGAAACATACTATTGACAATCTAGATTTCATATCATAGATAAGCTAGGAGATTAGATAAATTAAGATGAGGTAAGATTTCTTCTTTTAAAGGAAAAATAAATCTTATTATAGAGAACTTAAGACATTAATCCAGTTAAAATATTATAGTTGTTAAACTACTACATAATAGCGATTTTCAACTAAAATTATAAAGAAGTTTATGAATAATCAGTAATTGTGGGGGAAGAAAAAAGAAAAGACAGTATTAGTTACTATTGAAAGTGGGTTATGTACTGCTTTATGTAGAAGGTTCAATTTGATTCATTAAATTCATTCATTAGAGCTGAGAAATTAAAAGTAATTTACTTTTGGTCAGGTTATTTTTCCTACATTTGTGTGTTCTTTCCTATGTAACTCACAGCTTACTGCCATGTATTTCATTTTATCTATGTTATAAAGTTTTCTTTGTTGCTGCCTTCTGCTATTATATTATTTGTGGATGCTAAGAATTGATGTGTTCTTCCAACATGCACTTCACCTTCAGCCATGAGAAATTCTCTTATCAATTTTTCTAAGGCAAGATTAGAATAGCATAGGTGAGAGATAGTCTTGTTAGACAATCCTGATTCAGCATTGATTGTTTCAGAAATATCCCCTAAGCCGCCAAGTTATAGAATTTTGAACCGTTATTGCACACACCATTACTCTCACCAACATCTCCATTATTTTCCAAAGACAGCTTTAGTTTATAAGCTTCCATTTTTTTCTCAAGAATTTATCTCAGAATGATAATGCTTGTAAAGTGCTCTTTTTTTCTTCTGAACCTTCCTGGTAAATCATCCAGTACTTTTCCATATTTTAAATTCATTCTGTTGAGCTTGGCATATGTCAGGATTTTTTATACTACTGGGAGTTTTGCTATAAATTGCTATTGCTTCTAAAATTTTTACATTTTTACATGGAACCCTTCTTTAAAGATTGGTCAGAATAGACCTGTGTTCCAGTTTTTTTTATATTCTTTTCTTCTGACCAGATTTTCAGCAGATGTATTATGGCGAAGGACTCTTGTTCTCCACTTTTGAATAGCTTGCCTGGAAGCTATTTATTCTAGGAGCTTCTAGGGTTTTGCTTTGATACTGTCATTTCAACAATCTTGCTTTAGGTCTTCTGACTGGTTTTTATCATTTATAAAATCATCAATCATTTTCCCTGGTTCATCAAATTCTTGAAGTGGTCTTTCCATATTCGTATCACTTTATGTTTTCAAACAGTTAGCTTCCTATTAATTCATTTGAACCTGGAACCCCCTATTTTTAAAGCCAGTTCTTTAATTTTTAATGTTATCATAGAATTTTATCAAGTGACCAATCTAACTGTATTCTATGCTCTCTAATCTTTCCTCTATAAGTAGTAGAGAATTTTTTGGGATTCGGTTAAGGTTGATAAAAAAAAAAAAATTTAAAGAAATATATATATATTTTTTTTATTAACTGCTGCTTCAGCTTACATTGACCACCATCTTCAGAACCATCATGAAAGTGAGAGAGGACATGTGTCACCTGGATCAAATCTTCATGATATGGTCACAGTCATGAATATTTTATCCAGATGACAACAGTCCTCTCTCACCTCTATGAGAGCTCTTAAGATGGCTTACATTGTAAGACAATGCAGCAGATAATTAAAAAAAATACATGTCTATAAATTATATTTTTTTGCATCAACCTTGACCAAACCCCAACAAGTTCTATACTAATAATCCACACGTTAAAAACACTCCATTTTTCCTCTATAAAGTCTCTCTTGAATTTCCTCATAATATAGGGTTTTCTTTTATAAAGATTTTTTGCATACACATATAAACCTGCGTTTGTACACACATAGATACAGTATGTCAGTATGAGTTGACTGATTTGCTGCCAGGAATAAGTCTTTAGGAGAAGTAAAGAAGAAGGATTTAGATCTGATAGTGGTGACCTTTAGTCTGGGCTTGGCTCTCATTAGCACAAGTCTACATTTTTTTTTTTTTTTTCAAATCAATTTAATAAAATTTGCATATATTGATTTTATGGTTATTAATTATTATCTTTTAGGTTTTGACCAACATATAAATGTCATATTCTTGATGGGTTCTTCAGTAAAGAATATCAAGATCTAATTAGCTAATTAATTATGGTCTATAAAATAAGATTTCGACATTATTTCCGTATTTAATTTGACTTAAAATTAGGAAGATTTTTTTTTTTTTTACTTATGCCTGTGTTTTTCATGTAAGAAGTTGTAATTTTTTTATTTTTTTACTTTAAGAGTGCAATCCTTATTCAGTACAATGCCATCAATTTTTTTCCAGATGAATGATATGGTCTATTTATACTTCCTGTCTAAGATCATTGAACTTATGGATACAGTAAGTTATTTAGAAACCTGCCTCAACATCAATTAATAATCATATTCATATAATAGTATGTAATATATTCAACTAATTACAAATATTATGAATTAACATTTATATAAGAAAATAACACTTAGAATAAATTAAAGAAAAATGGAAATATTAGAAGGGTGTATAAAATAAATGACTGTTTAAAAAAATTCAAGGTTTTTAAGGTCTGTAAATGTTTAATTCCTATTTAATGCTTTTCAATATTTAACAATCCTTTTAGGATATTTTCTAAGTTTGCTAGAAATCCTATTCGACTTCTTTAAAAAAAAAAAGCCTGAGTTTAGTCATTTGTTTCAGAAAAGAAACATGACAGTGTCCCAAAAGATTCTAGTAATTTTAAGGCATTGCTGAAAAAAAAAAAGTCACTGCCATTGAAGCATTTCATAAAATTATTAAATATAAAGGGAAAACTGTCCTTGACCAGAAGAATGTTAACTGTGTTAAAAAGTAGGTTTACTGGCAAAATCCAAATACTCAAAAGCAATGGCTAGATCTCAGTCAAATTGCTTTTCCAAGCAAAGTTGCAAGGGGGCAATGCAAGGAGAAAAGCAATTCAAGCTTTGAGGTTTTTTTTGTTGGAATTTTGAAGGTTTCATTCATCATGAATTTGTTTCTGTATGCTCTATTAATTTTGAACTTTACAGTGAACAACTGGAAAAATGGAATACAAAGTTGTCTGAGTGTTATCCTATTTTGATCAACGGAAAAGGATTTTTATTTCAACAATATAATCTCACTTCCTATTAAGCCAAAGAAAGGTTTAAAGAACTCAATGGGTTTGAACTCCTGCCTCATCATTGAAATCCAGACCTCTAGGGTTTTTCCATTTTAAAATAAAAAAAATATATAAAATNCTAAAAAAATATATAAATAAATAAAAAATGATTCTATTGAATTAATCGATAATCTCATAGATTGAAGAGGATCAAAGGTTTGAAAAAAAATTGATTAATTTATATTATTTAACCAATGTTATGTAGCCCAGCACTTTGACTTACTTTCTTAATGAGTAGATTTTTCACCTGCAAAATTTTTTTCATGGGAGTAGGAGAGTTTCCCCCTAGATTTTTCTGTGTATAATCTAAAGAAAAAAAAAATGCAGGACTTAACCATAACATAGTTACCCTCACTAAGGGTAGGTTATAGGTCTAGTTACACTAAAGTTTCCCTTAAGGCTGATATTTGGTGTAAATGAAAGCATAAAAAAAAATTTAATTTGTATAAAAAAATTAATTTTTTTGCCTTCCATTAATTTATTTTCTGTCAAAATTAAATTCCTTCAATTAAATAATAATGAATTTGGTTTCTATATTTCAAAAACAAGGAGGCTCCACCAACACTCAAAATTTCATATAATAAAATATAACATTAAATAGAATATAACATTAAAAACCCATTATGTTTTATATTATTTTTTACATAATTCTAAAATTGTAAAATATTGTCGTTTTCAATTTGATGGCTCTTTACCCTCCCCCCCCCATTAAACTTATTTCAGTAATTAATAATCTCATCTGGCTGTTTGAAAAATGAGCTTAAATATCCAATTTGGTTTCTTTATTTTAAAATTTGCAGATGCTGGAGCATATGTGTTTGTGTGAACAAATGAAAAACAATAATAAGTTATGCAATAAATGAAAGGGAATAGAATAAAACAATCTTACTACCTCTACCAGGACTCAAACCCAGATCTCCTGCTAGTAGAGCATGGGGAGTACAGTGAATTATCTGGCTAGTTTCGGTGGTGTAAAGGATAGCATGCTTGCCCAGAAAGCAGGAGATCCGGGTTCGAGTCCTGGCTGAGTTTGTAAGATTTTTTTTATTCTATTCCCTTGTATTTATTGTATAACATTAATATGGGATTAAATACCACAACTAATACAGTATTTAAACAAATAATAAATTATGTTATACAATTTTATCAATAATATTATAAATAAAGTAGTGAAGAATCAAAGTCATTTTTCAAAAGTCACACCACTGAACAAATGACAAAAACCAAAACAGAATAGTTTCACTTCCTTACAGGGAATCTACGAAAAACCTCCCAATGTATGAAGGCTTAATTTAAAATTAAAAGTTTATTAGCCTTTTTTTTTTTTTTTTTTTATTTTATCACCAAAAATGTACTTCTCTAATTTATTTTTATTTTACATTAAAAGTCAGAATATAATCTTTTTAACAATTGTATGCTATTAATTGATTACAAAAAGTTCATTCAAAAATTTTGTGGGATAGTTATATATAAAGAAAGCCTTGAATTAAGAATATTCTTTCCCAATTAGAGGTATCACTTGCTTAAAATTATAACTTCATAGTAGTTGATCCTATTAATTATTTATCATAAATTAGGATGACAAAAATTATAGAAAGATGTGCCTCATGGATAAAATTAAATCTTAAAACTAAAGTCTTTTCATACTGTCATTCAAAATGGAATAAAGTTATCACAAAGGATACTTTGATTAACTCTACAGTTGTACAATAAAATATGAAAATTATATGAAACAAGGTTTTTTCATAAATGAAAATTCCAATTATACCACTTATTTGTTGTTTTTTTTACAACTTAGCACTTTTGGGGCCAAGGATCTCATCAGAGGCAAAGGATCTCCTAGTGTGGGTATCAAGAAACAGAGTAGCAAAATAATTAAATCAATACAAAAAAATTAGGGGCTTATTATTTTATTTATTCTTTTAACCTCCCACTATTTAGGGTCATGGAGGTATAATTTCACCTATTCCTTCTGCCAAAATTTAGGTACTGTGCAGCGATAAACTAAGCACAGCTATAAATCATTCTAGTTAATGCATTTTCAAACATTAATCACTTCTGCATTTAGACAAAAATTATAATCACATAGTTCATAATTTAGAAAAAGTTTAGCTTAATGTAAAATTATTTTAATATAAATATTTACTAAAATTGCAGGTATTCTTCATATTGAGGAAGAAAATGAATCAAGTGTCATTTCTACATGTATATCACCATGCAAATATGGTACTAACCACTTGGTTTTTCATTAAAGTGGTGCCAGGTAATCTTTTCATTTTTTCACACTTATTTATTATTATTACTTTATTTACTTTATATTATATCAGAATAAGAAATCTATAGCCATTTCTCAAAGAACCAAGTAGAATATTTAATCATTTTCTTGTTTTGAGGTCCCATTATAAAAAAAACTTTTTTAAAAAAATAATTGGTAGTCTATTTCTTTTAGTTTAGAAATCTTGAAGATGAAACTAAAGAATGGCTGCAAAGTAATATATATTGGATCCAAAGTATATATTGGGGCCATACCGGTCTTGAGATACAGAATATAGTTAGGTTTATTAATTAGAAGATCGAAAACTTTTTTAATAAAAATGTACCCAATTTTTCAATGGCCCCATAAGTTTTAAATCCCCAAACCTGACCCCCGAAACACATGATAGCTCGGGATACGGAGTAAAAAAAATTAAGTTAATTAATTAAGAGAGGAATTTCTTTTCTTCATATAAATTTCGACCATTTCATGTTAATCCACTGGTTGGTGCTAGAAAGTTTGCCCTCAAAATGGCGAACTATTGAGAGTCTGGGAGTTAATTCTATGCCCAAATAATTATAATAATTCACTATCTCTATTTCCTCTTCGCTCATTCGTCGTTTTTCAGTTAGTGATCGTTTTCCACCATTTTTAATTATCGTTGTTTTTTATTTAGTGTGGTATACAGTCAAATTTCAAGTTTTACTGTAAGTTACAAGTCTGTTTATCATCTTTAAAAGAGTGCGTGAATCTGAAGCTAAAAGTACTATGTCATCGACATAGTATATAAAAGGCAAGGTACTCTCAGTTCTTCTAACTGAACTCTTCCTCCTAAATACTGTACCAGGTCATTCACAAAGAGAGCAAAGAAGAGTAGTGGGGAAACAGACATCCCTGCTTCAATCCCATCTGGTCTTTATTGATTCCGGAGGAAGGTCTCCAATAAGCATGGTTGATTCTGTATTTTTATGAAGTCCTTTCAAAATTTCAACAAATTTGGTCAAAACCCCTCATAAAATTGTTTCTAGAAAGCGAATTTAGGTCTCATGAGTCAAATGCTGAATTAAAATCAACAAAATTAAGCAGACCTCTTTTTTTAGAAGTTGAAATTTTTATTATGGAGACTATATGTTGTCGATAGTACTATAGTTTTTTTTTTTTTTTTTTTTTCGAAATCCAGCCTGAAATTCGACTAATGCCTTGTTCTTTTCTACCCACTCCTGGAGACGCCCTAATAAAAGTCCAGTGAATATTTTTGAGACTGTGTCACTAAGAGAGGTGCCTCAGTAATTTTTAACATTATTTCTATCCCACTTTTCTAATAAGGGAATTATAATTGACCTCTTTAAAATAGAATATGAAAATTGTTGTCTACCTTGGTGTTTCTCAATTACAATTTGTCATAGATTTTTCCCTTTAAAAAAATCACTCCTGTTCAATAATAATCAATAGAGGTAAAAATATTTAAATAGAAAAACAAAACTGAAAGAAATTTAAAAATATATCTATTCTTTTTTAAAGAATAAAGAAAGTTGTGTAGTGATTCTTTCAAAAATTATTTAATTGATTTTTTTACTTTTTAATCTCAATTTATTTTTAACTGTCAACTTAATATCAATTCTAGTGAAATCCATTTTTTAAACTAAAAGAGAGAAAAGAACATTGTTACCTGAAATTTTAATTACAATTATCTATTGTTTATAGTGGTTTAAAAATAGCATTAATTGCCAAAAACCAGGAATTAAAAATTGAAAAATGATCAATTGTACTCAGCCAGCATTAGAAAAAGAATGTACTTTTTTTCTTTAATAAGAGGAAAAAGGACATTGGTTGTTATGGAAAAGTGATCTCAATAAGACCAATTGTAATCAAGTTCAGCAATTAGTTCTAAGTTCTTATCAGGTGAAAGAGGCTCTTTCTTCATCAGCAGCCTCCAATCAGTCCTTGAAGAAAGACAGTCATAAAGTTATTGTGTCTAATAATAATACTTATGAAACAAAATTCTGCCAGTTTCACTTCTTGCTTCATAAAAAGAAGAATGAGTTTATTTTTTTATATTTTTATATATTTATTCTTAGACATTCTTCTCTTCTTTATTTTTCATGGTCATGTCAAAAAAATTTGTGGGAGTTTTAATGTGGCCATGAAAGCTGAATGTTTAAGAGAGGTGATTCCTAATATATGACCCACTATTATCTTTCCATGGGAGTGACGTCACGCAGCAAACTCTGGTTTGCTGAGTGACATGAACTCACACTGAGGCATCTATAACCATACAAAACATTTGATAATTACAAAGTAAAAATGGCTTACTAGAATTCGTGATTTCGAAAATCAACAAGCCTATTCACTCTTTCATCTAGTAGAATAAAGATGGGATGCATTCCATAGAAAAGGGTCTGGGTCGCCATGTCAAAACCGGAACCACATAAATTCAGCTATAGGTAGAGGTCCAAACTATCTTGCTCCTCTTCTCCTAATGTACTACTGAGCTTCACCCTAGCCAAGGTCCTTTCAATGGCATTAGTATTAGCTCCAGTAACGGAGTCTTGAAAAAAGAGAGAGTGATTTACAGTGAAAAGATGGAAATTCTCTTCATTCAAGCCATCATAAGCCTTCCAACTGTCAGAAATAATAGTTGTCCCTGGCAAAATAGAGGACTTTGTAATAGTTTTTCACACTCATATGTTTCTCTGTCTCTTTTTTTTTTGACAACTCTCATCCAAACTCTCAACACTTTCCAACATCCAACTCCCATTCACTCTTCTTATTATGTTAATAATAGCTATGTTAATAATTCTTTGATTCATTTCAGAAAATAAAAATAGGATGAAGCGATACACACTAAAAAAAAACAAGCCATCTTGAATGAACTAACAACTAAGTAACTATTTCATTTGTTTAAAACAGTCGGCACATTAAGATGTGTAATTACAGGCAACCCTGATTACTGCTAATATATTTTTATTATAGATTTATATGATGACTAGAAAACTAATAAAGTATAATATTTTTTTTTCTTTTTTTATTATTATTAAATTTTTATTTATTTATTACATTCTGTTAAATTAAATTTTTTTTGTAATTTGATACCACAATGAAAATGACATTCAATGTCAATCACATGAGGAGAGAAGGTGACCAATGACACCACATTTTTAAAAAAGTGTATTTAAAAAAAAATAACTGCCAACGTTTCGACTTACATTGTAAGCCATCTTCAGAGCTCTAGAAATACAATGTCACGAGAATACAATAATAATTTACAATATTATAATATAGAATTGCCATAATGTAATGTGATATCAAAAGTATTAATGTAGAAAGCTATGTAAAGGAATTTAAAAAAATTTTAAAATCATGCAAACAACAACTTATTGAAAAAATAATTAAAAAATTATTCAAAATAAAAATTTAAAACAGTAATTGACCACACCTACCTATCATGAAGACGAGAGGGGACGTCCTGTCCCAAAGTTCACGTTTCCATGACTAGGACGAAATATAATTTTTCTGAAAAACACCGTGGGTGGTGGAAGGGTGGGGGGAGGGGGAAGGTAAGAAGCGGAACGTACAAAGGGAGAGCGGCCTGTTTCAAATAGGGCAATAAAAGGACATAGGAAAAAAGGAAGGGTATTATTGGGGAAAAGTAACTTTTGGAACTGGGAAAAATGTTTGACAAGTTTATTCAGGAGGGCTAATGGTTTTTAGAATGTTGAAAATGTTTGAATAAGTTGAAGAAATTTGTTCTATGTCCATTCTGTCATTAACTGGATTGTGTTGTAAGTTAATGTGAACAGTTTCAGATAAAAGGCATTTGTTAGCAATATCATTACAAACCATCTACACTCCTTCAAACCTGATGACTCCCTCCTTTCCTCTGAATTCTTCTCAGATCTCAAAGCGATCCAGAAATTTAAAAAAAAACGTTAATAGCGATATCATAATAACTAAAGCCGACAAAGGAAATAAAAGGGTTATTATGGACAGAAATTATTACAATAAAAAAAAGCTTCATTTATTTTCAGACAAAACCACATACACACCCACCCACAACAACAGAGACCCTACATCAGCACTCATCAAAAAATTCAACAACCTGATTAGAAAACTACATGACGCAACACACATAGACAAATATAAATACTACAACCTTATTTCTTATAATTCTCTAGCACCTAGATGTTATGGCCTTCCCAAAACCTACAAACCCGATAATCCTCTCCACCCCATTGTCTCCAATATAAATTCTCCCGCATCTAAACTCAGTAAATTTCTCCTTTCATCCTTATAGATTCTTAGCTGACAAAACCAATATGACATAAAAAAAACTCATTTGACCAAAAAACACAGCTGGAATCTTTAATTATACCTAAAGGATATATTCTTTGCTCCTTAGATGCCGAATCCCCCTTCACTAATATACCTATAGGCAAAGCCCTTCAAATTATTGATAGGATATTGATAGACCATACTACACTATCCCGGTCAATAAATCTTGAGTCCCTTTCCCAATGTTGTACGTCCGGCTATCTCCTTTACCAAGGTAATTCCTATAACCAGATTAATGGTCTAACTATGGGAAATAACCTTGCTCCCGGCATTTCAAACATCACCCTTAACGACCTCCTAGACTCTATCCTTCCAGCCTTTCACAACGACATTTTCTTGCTTAAAAAATATGTTGATGACCTCTTCCTCATTCTCAATCCAGAAAAAATCCCCCAGATCCTTACTGCATTTAACTCATACCACCCTCGTCTCAAATTTACCATTGAAATGGAATCTGATTATCAACTCTCCTTCCTTGACACCCTTATTATCCATTATACCAAAGGCTCTATCTCCACTGACTGGTTCACCAAGCACACGTACTCAGATCGTCTCCTCCACTTTAACTCATCTTACCCTCGTCATCAAAAAATAAATGTGGCCAAAAACCTTATCTACAGATCACTCACTCTCTCTGACAAGATATTCCATAGCAAAAATATTAAACATATAATTGACATCCTCCTCTCCAATGGTTTCATTCATACTTTTGATATCACATTACATTATGGCATTTCTATATTATAATATTGGAAATTATTATTGTATTCTGATGATATTGTAGTTCTACAGCCCTGAAGATGGCTTACAATGTAAGCCGAAACGTCGGCAGATAATTTAAAAATAAATACATTTTTGTAAAAATTTGTATTTTTTCGGTTCTACCTTGACCGAACCCCAACAAAAATCATCTAATATTAAATATTAATAATTATTTCAGGAAGTCAGCTGGCAATAATAACCTACAGTAACACATTTGTCCATATTCTTATGTATGGATACTATTTATTGGCTGCATTGGGACCCTCAGTACAGAAGTATCTTTGGTGGAAAAAATACCTTACAAGAATTCAAATGGTAGGTTACAAAAACAGATTAAAGAAATAATTGTCTTTTAAGTTACATAATCTCTATGAGAATGACAAATTAAATTGTTGAGTTTGATTGACTCACTGAGATCACTTAATTTCATATTAAAAAAAATTTTATTTGTATTTTATTTTATTTTGATGCACATAAATGTATATTAGAGTGTTCATAGAATATATTCTTATTAATTTGATTATATTAGTTACATTCAGCTTCTGCTTATTACTTCAGTGTCCATTGATGTTTTTGACCTTGAATGATGGTGTACACTGAAACATTGGTATTGAAAATAAATTTTTTAAGAGTGGTATCTCAAAATTCCTCATGTTCATGGCCTAACTAAATCTCTTTTATAATTTCAAATGTTTAACTAAGTATAGCTATGTTTCTAAAAATGCCTTATCTTCTTATTAATTGTTTAACATAGACATTGGTTCTGGGATATTTTTTAAAGATAATTTATTTAACTCTACCTGAGAATTCATTTTGGCTTTGAACCTCTGCAAACTTTAGAATCTACAGTCTATGGAAGCCAACAGATCAAATGCTATAACAGTTAATAATACAGTTTCAATATTTCTTGGGCAATCATTACAAAGAATGTATCTCCTTCATTCCTTCAACATCAACAAACTCATACATCCCTACATAGCTAAAGTAAATCATAGTTACATAAATTATTGGACTTTTTGACAAGAGCAAAAAGTCCAATAATTTATTAACAAATGCTGTTATTAATTAATAAACATCACTTTTCAGATTCAGTTCCTAATAATAATGGGGTACATGGCCAGCCTTGTGATGAACCCAAGTTGTCAAGTTCAAAAGAAGTTCATCATTCTAACCATCGTCAATACACTCTCATTTTTAGTGCTATTCTACTTCTTTTATTCTCAGGCATATGGCAAGAAAAAGCAAGGCAAATCTGACTAAAATTTATATTGAATAACATAATTTTAAAAATATTAAATTCAGATTAATTTATACCTTACGGTAGGCATGGATCTCATTAAATGAGTGAGAGAGAAAATTCACTATTTAATTCATAATTTGTTTATGAACTTCTTACCAAATGAAGATATGACTTTATTCTACAAATGCCTTTTTGCATTTTAAGAAATAGGAATTTTGTAAAAAAAAAAAAAAAAAAAAATACCTTACTCTATTGAAATCACTGCTCTACAACGAATGTTAAGCTTAGGCCAAAACATCTCTGTTCTCCACAAAATAGTCAGTCTAATATGCCTATATTAGTTTTAGAGGTAGAATGTTNATATAATACTATATATTATAACCTGTAAATATATATAGTTTTGATATAAAAACTTTTATGTATTTTATAATGCATATATGAATGGAATGTATATATTAAAAGCAACTTATGTTTTCCATGAGTAGTGTTATTTTATCCTCATTGATTCAAAACAAATAGGGCATAGGCTTAATAGCTGGAATATGATTTTGTTCGGTAGAATTTGGGAATAGGAAAGCAGTTCCTCAAATAATGGTAGAAGGTCCTGGATATTAACGGATGAAGGTTGAATGTGGCGTGGCTCAATTTTTTCAAGATTAATCTTAAATCTCTATTTGAATAACCAAGTTTGAAAAGAGTTAGTTGATGTTTTTGAAGAGTATAAAAAAAAAAGAAAAAAGAAAGGGGAAAATTGTTAAAAGTATAAGCTTATCTGTTTTATGTAATTGGAGTAAGAAAGGGCTGTGGATTCTTCCTTAAGAGTTGAGGAGCCATTGAAAATATCTGTGAATGTAGCTTGAGTATCTGGAAAGTAAGGCCTTAAACCGCCTTTGGTGAAAGACTTGGGAAATATGATGGAAGGCACCAGGACAATACTCTTCCCTCACTAAAACAAAAGAGGTGGAATCTCAATTTCATGATATTTTGTTTGAAGTGGAATGTGAAGAATGAACACTGAATTAGTGAGGAAGAATAAGTGCTTAAATGGAAGGATAAAGACAAGTTAAAAGAAACTTTCTGAGGATATTTTTTCCCAGAATCTGGCACCGCTGTTACTGAAAGTATGAGCTGGAAGTGGCTTGGCTTACCTTTTTTGTGAATAATTTTGATTGGGGAAATTTACCACAATAGAGGGAAGCAAGCAGTTGTACAATGGAATTTAAGATGTAAAATAGGTAAATGAGGCCTTCTTGAACAAATTATTTAATGCCTCAGAACTTAAGATGATAAATCCTAATGCTTTAAAAGAGTGGTAGGGTTTTATACAATCTTAGGATACTTTTTGGGATGGAAGGTAAGGGATGAGAAGTTCGTGGAAAAGGGAACTCCCTGCTGGGAAACAATGGTTAAGACCAAGAAGATAGGCATAAGGCAAAAGAATTCCAAATAAAGGATAAGGTGAAGATCAGTTTAACAGCTATCTAGATAAATCTACTACATTATGGTCCCAATTCAGCTATCACAGTGAAAATGTTTCTCACAAAAATTTGTAAGGTACTTGTTGAAAATAAGCAATAATGAACCTGGTTTATTTTTGAGAAAAAAATAGTAAACATAAGTTGGAGACATATGTGTAATATAAATAATGATATTTCCTTGACTGAATTAAAAAAAAATTATTTGAAACATGAAAGGTTATTTAAAGGTTATATAACTGAAAAATAAAGTTTATATATTTGAAAAACCAAGCTTTGCAAGATATTTTATTGTCTCATAGCTGTGAATTGTCTCATTTTCGCGTTCATCGATTCCATCCTCAGAGCTCCGAAATTTCTTAGTTTGGTTGAAGGAGACTTTTGAGTATCTTACTTTTGCTCAAACTAAGAGATTTCTGAGTTCTGAGGTTGGTATCTATGATCCCGAAAACGTTCAGCAATATGAGACAATCAATTATCGTGTGAAGCTTGGTGTTTTCAATTTTGATAACCTTTCATCAATGTAAATATCCCCCAGTTCACCCAAAGTACTTGAAACATCTTTTAAAAAGGTAAAAGAAAAAAATTTTAAATCTATTAAAATTCCAATTTATAATTATAGATTTGTTAAGTTAGTTACAAGTATGCCCCTCAGTATGGTATACAAAAATTACTTTATTTATTGAGCGTCCTATACAATAATAAGAATTCTTTTATTATTTCTTAAATTTTAATACTTTTTTTACTTATTACATATTATTATTTTAATTTGTTAAAATCATTTAAGTTTAAAATTTATTTACAGATTTAAAATTATATTAAAGTTTAAAATTTAAAAAGAAAAAACTGTCACACAAGAGCTGTGTAAACCAAGAAGATTTTACATTGTCAGTTGAAAATGATTCAAGATGGGATTAAAGGAAGTGAATTTTCAGTCACCTATAGCAAGCCATTACTTGTTAATCCTGTAGGAGTTAATCCTATCTTGTTTAAAAGATGGCTAATTTTTTAATTAAAGTGAATGACTAATTTTTTTAAGCAATTCTGAGAGTAAAATATAAGATTAGTCAGATATTAAACTGCTGAAGATGAAAGAGTAGGGAAAGCACTCAACCTTTCCCTTAATTTCTTCTCTAAATGTTAGGGAAAATATCTGTTAAAAAATTAAATTTTAGACTTTTTATACGCACTAAATTCCAGTAGTAATCAGTCAGTATATAAATAATCCACCAAACCTTGTATCCTTTTTCTACCACTTGGCAGAATCTTACAATGTATTTGACCCTCAAATCTCCATAGTCAGTTGAAAATGATTCAAGATGGGATTAAAGGAAGTGAATTTTCAGTCACCTATAGCAACCCATTACTTGTTAATCCTGTAGGAGTTAATCCTATCTTGTTTAAAAGATCTTGAAATTACCTTATCTTACGTGGGTTTGTTAAGCACTCTTCATTTCTCTGAATTTCTCCTATTTTTGGACTGATCAAGGTCCCATCTTTTTATTGCACCTCCCTTAGTCAAGGACATTGGCTTTTAAGGAAGTTAAAAGCTGGTTCATCTTCTAGAGGAGCCTTAAAAAAGTACTTTTAAATCCCAATTTGATAATGGTAATATTGGTAGAAGAATTATTTTCAGGATCAACCAAAGGAAGATGTGGAACATTTTTATGCAAGAAAAAACCTTATTTAACATAACATTATGATCTTGTTCGTTAGTCCCACTCTCTCAGGAAGCAGCAGTATTTAATGAGGCCCAACTGCATATCCAGCTATAAAGTAAATACCTTTGTAAACATATCATTTGTGGAGGTATTTACTTTATATATATATATTGGATACCATTTGGCATATTAATTAATTCCACGGTGTCAGATGTTTCTATAAAACGCATAGCACACCATAATGGTAACAAAGCTAGTTTAATGCTGCTGTAAGGAAGAACAGCTTTTCAAGTCCCGTTTAAAGGAGTCTATGGAGTAATTCAATCCTGTGGCTCATAATATCCTTTGATATCTGGACTCTCACAAATAGATTTACTCTTTTAAATGGAGGAAGTATTTTTCATGAATCCTATATAATAAAATTTAACGCCCAGTTTGGAATAAATCCCACTGTTTTATTCATTCCCCTAGAAACACAGAGTATATTCGTAGTAGTTTCGAATATAGAAACAGCTCGAATTTGCTCATGACTTGATCAATCAAGATGTAAAAAGTACAGTCATGCAATTGATAGCATATTTCTTTCTATCAATCGAATCAATCAAAGTGGTGCCCACGCATGAACTTTACTTTTGAAGTTTTATAAATTTTTGTTTGTGGTATTTAATCCCACGTACATTCTAAATGGAGAGAGAATGCAAGAGAACAGAATAAAAAATCTAACTGTCTCACCAGGACACGAACCTGGATCTCCTGCTATCCGGCTTCTATACAGAGAAAAGTCTGATACCGAGACATGTCCTGGCTGGGACAGTTAGATTTTTTATTCTGTTCCTTGCACTAAAAATTATTTACTTTTGAAGTTCTTTCAAATTTTCTGTTTTGAATTTTTATTCTTATTGATAGTAGTAATCTTTTAAGTCATGTCCCAACTTCAAGGTTAATAGTTTTTTTGTTTTTCATAGTAATTGGATGGGATTAATTTTTCACCATGCCAGTATAACACAGTTATATAAAATTTACACTAATTTATGTAATTAGATAAACTATACTATTGTTTAATATATTTACAAATACATGTGGTATGGCAATTAGTGTTGAATATGTCAATGGTGTGCCCAAATTATGGCCATTATAACATAGAAATCTTAAATATTGTATAAATAGATCACTGAATTATTAAAAAGAGAGTTTTCCCTAGCTTTGTGAAGCTGCTCTAGGTGAATAAGTAAAATTTTATGTTGAACAAAAGAGTGAAAAATAAATATTTTTGAAATACTAATCCTCAAAAAATATTAGTGTATCATATATATAGCATATTTCTTATGTTCCATTAAATTAAATATGGATATAAATAAGAGAAAATAGCGAAATTTAATTTAAAGAGGGAGAAAATAATTATCCTATAATGCATGACCACTAAACTTCTAAACTTTGCTCTAGTCTGGCCGGGAAGGAAAAATGGGGAAAGCACTCGCATTAACAAATTCTTAAATCTCACACAGTCATAAGAAAATTACATTATTGTCCCTTATGTATAATAAACTCATATGCAACTCAGATCATAACAAAATAATTAGGATAATAAATTTTAGTCTATCTCTAACCCCCTATCCTCATCTGATTTCAAGGAAAAATTAATTATTTCAAATGATTACAATGAAACACATACTTTATTTAATAACTTAAGTGGGTCTGCCACTTATGCAATTGCATTCTTAAATATCTTTCTTAACATGGGTTTTTTTTTAAATGTTATATAATTATATTTTACACCTATTTTTTTTTCTTTTTCTTTTGTTTTTT
>KZ808139.1:17017-29227 GCA_000696205.2 Oncopeltus fasciatus | reverse complement strand
GTGTACATTACAAGCACGCCCATTTATTTATTTAAACGAAAAAGCTATTTTAATCGCGTTAATCCTTAACTCCTCATTAATTTAAATCATTCATGTTTGGCAAATATACTAGAAAAAAAACAATTAAGTCAGGTCAAGCATCTCATATCTGGCACTACGGATTCGATTCCCGCCCTGGGCAGGCTATTTTTAAAATAAAAACTGGTTCTTAACCGTGGGGGTTCAAAATATGGTGGCAACTTGAAATAGCCTATCCCAGGTGGGATAGAGAGTGCAGTGCAAAAAGAAAAAATCACAAGGAGTAAAATTTTCGGGGAACTCTCGCCCTTCGTCGGTGAGGAGTGAAGAGAAAGTCCCCAGTCTCTCATAACTCCTCACCGACGAGAGAAACCCGAAAATTTTACTCCTTGTGACTTTTTCTTTTTCTATGTTTAAGGCACTCTCTTTCCCACCTGTTCTTGATTACTTTACATCACAGCCACGAGTGTTTTATTTTATATGCATATATATCTTTACACAAAAGATAATTTGAAATATTTGTTATCTGTTGAATTATATTAGTTAAATTACAAATTTTATAGATGTGGAGGGTTCATATATTATTATATAGTCGCCGACATATACTATTATAACATGATAAATAATAAAGACTATTTAATCTACCTAGTAAATTTTTATAAATCATGTTTATTTTAATTTTAATTAAACACCTTAAATTTCTTCCATAAATATTTAATGAAATCCAAGAAGTAGGATTTCTGATAAATGTCCCATTAAATGTCCAATAACTTCTAATTGCCTATACCGTAGAAGCGGAAATATGGTAATAACCTGAAATATTAGCATAACGAGAGTTATTCGTCATTATTGGTAATTACCTAAAATTACCTGCCATTTCTTGGCAGTTTCAGGAATATAATGCCCGCGGGGGGAGGGGGGGGTTACTCCAAAGCGGGAAGGAGTATGGAGTATAAGCCATCAATAGTAGAGGTGCTAAATAACGTCAGGAAAGAATTTAAAGAAAAAGTCTTATACAAATACATATAAGTAACAAAAAATTTAACAAGAATTTTAGTGCCGACGACTTACTAGTGGCTAACATGCTCTGCCACACTCATCGTTGCTGGAGATTGTTTCCATCGAAAGAAACATAAGCATTCAAAAATAAATTCTTGTTAATATTATGAAATAAGATTGTTTTTGGTTTTAATCATAAATATTTTCTGGTCCTAAAGTTATCACTCACTTTCAATACTTTTAATTTGTATTATATTTTGAATATAATTTCATTTTTAAATTCTTCGCGCATACAAATAAATGAGTTGTGACACATTTCTGTACTTTCAAAAATATTCAATGTATATTTTATATATTAAAATGTATTATCAGATTTTCTATTAAGAAATCAATCTATTCATGTTGGTATTATGACGCGGCTCTTGAAAAATTTCAACTGTTAATTACCGCTCCAATACTGGAGAAGCTAAAATACAATTCGTTTAGCATTAGTAATTTTTAAAATTTAAAATCGTAATATAATTGTTATTAACAGTATTACGAAAAATACATTGAACATAAGTGGAGTAAAAATTAAATTTCTAATTTTAATTTATATTCTATAAATATAAAAAACAAAACAAAAAAAACGCATATTACAAAAGATATTTATTAATTTCATTTGGAGTGTTGTGTAGTACCTTTAATTTATTAAGAACATAAATCAAATTCGTTGTTTTGGCTTTTGTTTGTAATTTTTTTTAAATTATTCATTTTTAGTTATATTCGGCTGACAGCTTGTTTGCTGACATACTACGTGGGGCGCTGTTTTTTTATGCATGAATAAATAGCTTTAGATCTCTATGGACGCGACCCTTCCCCCAAATTTCAAACATATGTTGAATAAAATTGGTCTGAGGTGAAGTAATGCCTTGTATATAAAATATAATGGAGTCTTATTAGATGATTTTAGTTGGGGTTCGGTCAAGATAGATAATTAAAAAAAATACAAATTTAAAAAAATGTATTTTTTTTTTAATTATCTGCCAACGTTTCGGCTTACATTGTAAGCCATCTTCAGGGCTGTCTATTATGAAGACGAGAGAGAACGCCCTGTCCCTAAGTTCACATTTCCATGACTGTAAATAAGCATTTCAGTCATGGAAGTGTGAACTTAGGAACAGGACGTCCTCTCTCTCGTCTTTATGATAGCCCTGAAGATGGCTTACACTGTAAGCCGAAACATAAGCAGATAATTTTTTTTAAATACATTTTTTTTAAATTTGTATTTTTTTTTCTGGATCTACCTTGACCGAACTCCAACTAAAATCATCTAATAGTAATATCTACTGTCAAAAAAACTCTCCTTTTGAAAATATAATGAAATCTATTTATTTCTTACATGTTTAGTAAAATAAGAAATAGAAATAAAGCGTTTGTGCGTGTTTAACCTCCGAGTTAAATTTCATCGTACTCCTCACAATCGGAAACATTTCACCAAGGCTCTTTTGTTAACCTTCAAGAAATTCCGATGGAACGGCGATCAAATGGCCCGGGTCCGCGTGCTGGTTGTAAGCAATCAGCTGTTCAGTAAGGAGTCGAAGGCGGCACGGGGAAGCACGAGTAACGGTTCAAGTAAGACAATCGCAGGGGGGTAGAGCCACTGAAGATGCCGAGAGAGAGAGAGAGAGAGCGATTAGGGACAAAGCTGCAATAGGAACTGTGATTGCAGAAACATTAACAGTGAAAGTAGAAAGATAATGTTATCTCTCCATCGACTCCCTGGGGACATCTTTTTTCTTATCTCTGAACACTAAAGTCCGTGACACTTACCTTCTAGGCCAGCGCACACACACATACAACACAATAAAAATGTCTCTAAAATTCTTAGGAAAAATTTGAAGATATTTTAAGTAAAGTGAATGAAACAATAAAAATAAAAGTAAACTAAGTCAATTAAAAAATTAAGTGATGCATTAAGAGGTTTTATAATTGTTTTCCTTCTTTAACCTCTTACAGCCGTTGAAGAAATTACTATTTGGTGGAAGTTACCCTATTAAAACACCCGTGTCACTGGACCGGCTTCTATTTCGGATTCTTGATCGTAGTGATGGTCAAGAGTAACTAAATCTTCTCGAATTTTGTACCTTCACTAAAATGAAAAATTAAAACACAATATCCCTACAGACTTAGTGGAAGCACTGAGAGATAATACAAATCCCTGTGACTCCTTTATCAGTATCTTAAAGACAGGAAGATTCTATGATAAAATCTGAGACTGTGATAAGAATGACTCGGGTGGACTGTGATAAGAATGACAGGGCGTTGGTGGAAGGCTCTCTCGCGGGCTCAGCCCTTCCCGGCACCACCACCAGATCCTCGACCAGGAGCCGAAGTCTTCACGCGAGAGGTCAAGGGATTGCCTCGTCCCACAGGGCTACCATCTCGGCCCTTTCTTCCCCTTCATGATCCACGAAATTCTCTAGATATGAGGCATCCATGACACACTTTGTTGATATGCCCAAATATGAAAAAAAAAAAAAAATAAAAAAATTAAGCGAGTTGTTGGGATGAACGAATACTCTTATATATTAAAATTCCGTGAAGCGGGAGATACGTGAACTTAGCAGATTTCCTATGCTTCACTACAGATGAGATTTAAATTACTAATTTGGTGATAAAAGTCGGAGAGAGCAGTTAGCANATAATAAAATTAAATTTTATACCTATAATATTTCCTAATATATAGACATAATATACATAAAACTAATTATAACGATTACAAATTATAATCTTCCTCTAGACCTCTCTGCTTCTCATCCGCCTTCAGTATTCACATCAATTTATTTAACAGTTTGAAATAAGCAGTATTAATATCAGAGTTAGTTTTCATATTTAAAAAATAGGTTGTTCAGTACAAATCAGGAAATTTCTGCCCAACTGCTTGGGGAATTACGCAAATGAAGTGTCTTGACAAGGAATTTTGTATTCTAAATTTAGGAAATACCTTGTCCTTACGGTACCTCCTCGCAAATACTTTCTTTAACGCTCTTAGATAACAAAAACGGAGTCCTTCTTACTAACTACGAAAGACTTGTTTGCTCTTTCTTAAGTGTCTGAGCTCTGAAGAAGAGAAGTACGTCTTTGAATAAAGATAAATACATTTAAACAGTTTTGTATTCTAATTTCAGAAAGTAATTCTCGGCTTATTTTATGTTCCTCAAACAGGGCCTCTCAGAGAAATATTGGTCCAAATCTATTAAAATGAGGAATTAATAATATTTAAACAAGATAAATTAGGATCAGGATTTAGACAGATAAACTTCTAGGTTATTACGCCGCCCTAGTTTGTATTATACATAAGGATAAATGTACATTCGATATGGTTATCATATTAACTGTGGTTGTCACAGATAGAAGCATTAGCATAAATTGTCTTGGGCTACGAAATTATAGATTTAATAATAATAGTACACTGGAATCAGGTGTTATTTCTAACATGAACTTAAAATTCACATAGATTTGTGAATGCCACTTCTACTTTAATAGTAGACATATAATATTAATAGAATATATGATTTAGGGCATGCATAACTATATTTTCTTTTATCATTTTTTCTAAAACAGTTTTAAAAGACCGTAGGAGGAGATGCACTCCACCATCTTACCCATAATGGGGATCAAGGTGCGTAAGAAAGGTTTTAAAACAAAAATGAATTCATTCAATAGGTTTGAATTGGAGCCCGACACACAGGAGCTGCATAATTTCATGAAATTGTTAATTTTTTTTTTCATTAAATTTCTATTGAAATAAATATAAATGACGAAATTTAATTAACAAGCTAGAGAGAACGATGCGCGAAACTAGCATGACACAAACTTCAGACAGGGGAGAGTTTAACTATAGTAGTTAAATTCGGAAATGTTTCATTCAACGAACGCTTTTCCTGAAAATTAAATACTATTTAAACAACAGAAAATTATATCTTACACCTACTATGATATATAAACTCTTTCGTTACTCACAATAAAGATAAAACAATTAAAAATTTCAGTGGATGTTTTTCTGTTGGGGTTTGGTCAAGGAAGATCCAAAGAAAACAATTTAAAATTTTTAAAAATATTTCTGGGGCGCCAGGCTAGCTCAGGGGATCCGTACGGGTCTCGCAATCCTGGTGCTGCGGGTTCAAATCCCGCCCAGGTCAATCTTTTATTTATAATATAGAAGCTTGTCCTGAGCCATGGGTGTTTAGAATGGGGTGGCAACCTGTAGATAGCCCCTCCCTCCAATGACCCTTAGTGGTTGCAAGGGAGGCTAACCCAGCAAAAAAAACAANTATAATTCTCACAAATTTTCAAGCATAGCATTATTTATTAAACAGTTCTGAGTGTTGATGTCATTCATATGGCTATTAAAAAAAAAAAAAAAAAAAAAAAAAAAAAAAAATATTTCTGCCGACGTTTCGGCTTACATTGTAAATACATTACTATAATTCGTGTTAAATATATGTTGGGGCCTTATTAGCTAATTCCTTCAAATTCATTTGATTGCTCAAAATAAATTATTACACTGACATGAAGGTTCTGTAAGCTTGAACTTATAAGTAATCTGTTCGCCGTTATAGTTTTCAATCCTGCTTCTTTGATACCTATCGGAGGTATAATTCCCACAGCAAATGTAGACAAATAGGACAAAATCCCTGAAGAAAGCGTAGCGTGTGCACTGCCCCATTTCCAAGTGTGTACTAGTGATAGAATGCCACAACTAGCATAGAAGTGTCTCAGATAGCCATTGGTCATTCTCTCATTGTGGGAGAGATCAATGGCTATCGAGATTATCCAATGCGCACAGACCAGTTATGTACAGTGCACGGACTAGTGAAACTCTGCGCTTAGAAATGGCGGAGATATATATATATATTGTGTCCAGGAGGGTATAGGTGAAGACCAGAGTTAACAATCGACAATATGTTCTTAGATACTTAATGAGAAAAGCTAAAAATTTGGTCCGTTCAAAATTATATTCATAAATCTATATACAGAGACACACACACTAGCAGACCTGTTAGTCTTATCTTACCATTATCTTATCAGAACGAAAGAATATAAATAAGCCAAAATTAAATCGATCGTACAAAATAAATAAATAAATAGTTTGTCAATAAAATAACAAGCAGTTATAAACTTTTGAGAAGTCCATGTATAATTAACTTCCAAAAATTAAGTAATAGTTTCATTATACATATTTAATATACATAAATTGTTTTTAATGTCTCTATATAGCTATGTTTTTATACTATATGTGGGTCGCACATGTTGAATTTTTTGTATTTTACATTCCTACCGATAAATGTCACGCGTCATATTACTCTCCGTCATAGGAATTTAATAGCATACCTACCTTAGGAAATTGAAGCTTTTCACATTGGTAACATGAAGCAACTATTGAAAAATTCAACCTATTCCACATTGGAGATGCTAAATATATGGTTATTATTATGGTATTTAGACATTGCAAGATTGGATTTCTTATTCATGAGTCTGTATAAAATTCCATATCACCGATTGAGTTTTTGTCTTTTAATTTGTAGTATGTTCTCCCAATGTAAGTCGTAAGTCAAGATGGAACCTAAGTTAACGAACGGAATTTGATTGTGGTAAAGGAATATTGTTAAATTTCACAATTTCAGGTAAGTCTTTCTTCCGCAGTTGGAAATTAACTTAAACGCATTTTTCTTCATTGATTTTTATTCTCCATTTTCATCATTGTTTGATTTTTTCGAGGTGATCTTTTATGTTTTTAGAAGCAGTTTTAGGATCAGGATGGGAGGATAGAATAGTTTTGCCGTCCGCAAAAAGAGCTAAGAGGGTACTTGGATGGCTAGGGATGTCAGCAGTGTACAGGATAAATAGGATAGGTCCAAGCACACTACATTGAGGAACTCCCGCTTCCAGAAATCGGAGTAATCTAATCCTTGCCGAACCCTAAAGATACGGTTGGATAAGTAAGACTTAAGGATAAAGTAAGTGTTACTAGGAAGTGTGGATTTCAGTTTAAACAGGAGACCACTGTGCCAGACTCTAACAAATAAAACATCCAAAACAGCTCCTGTGCAGTAATCTTTGCGCTCAAGAGAAGAGAAAATGTAGTCTACGACGCGAAACACTTGCTGGGCAGTAGAATACTTACTTCTGAAGCCGAACTCATGATTTGGGAGGATATTGAAGGGTTCTATGGAAGGCATCATTCGTTTTAACATTATTTTTCGAAAACCTTTGAAAGTGTAGGAAGGAGACATATAGGAGGATAGAATGAGGGGTTATGTGGTGATCTTCCTTGGGAAATAGTATTATACCAGAATATTTCCTGAGGAGAGGGAAGGGGGTAGTTCTTAATATGCAATTATAAATGTAGGTCAAGAATAAAATTGCCTTCTTGGGAAGATTTCGGAGAATTTGGCCGGTGATTAAATCATATCCGGGTGATTTGAACTTAGGCAGATGAGAGATTATATACTTGACCTCGGAATGTGTTACTGCCTTGAGTGGCAAGAACTTAGGTAATGGTATGTCCAGGAACTCTTCAGTCTCCGCGGCACTGGACAGGTCTAAGGGGTCTAAATGAAGAGTAAATGTTTGCTTGAGGTGCTGGGCAAACATTTTAGCCTTGCCTTTGTCAGAAGAGGCCCAGGAACCATCTCCTTGACGCAAGGGAGTAGAAGCTTCATGGTTCTTAAGGATTCTGTTAGTAGCAATCCAAAGCGATTTGTCTCCTGCTGAGAGGGTAGACAGATAGGCATTAAAGGCCTCATTTCATAAAACACCTAATTTTTGTTTTACGAGTCTGGAAAGATTATTAAAATCTTNGTCATATATATATATGTAAAATCTATAAAAAGGTACGTTTTAAGAATTACGTTTACACTAAAAAGAGTGCTTGAGAATTTTTAATCCAGTTTATTTTATGAAAATAATCTGTAGAAGTAGTCTTACTTGATACCTCTCCCCTCTCTTAACACTTGGGAAATGTAGAATGAAAATACTTTCCCCATTTCATTATTGATGGACATAAATAAAAGAATAATTTCATTGTACAAAATAAAAAATTCAGGCAAGGGGGGTAACAGTTAAGTAAGATTGTTGAAGGTGAATCTTCATTGTCCCGGGGAATAGTAGGCGAACCACACTACCAACAGTTACATTCTTAAATACCTAAATAGCTTGTAAATTTGATTACAAAAAATAAAAACTTAGAAAATTTCATTTGAAAACATGTTATTTTCAACAATATATAAATTAACACACGTTATTGTCTGTGAACTTTTTGTTAGTGCATAAATAATAACGAATATATTGACAATTTTTCAATTCCCTCTCTCACTATAACCCCCAATCTCTCCAGCAAGATATGGTGGCTGTTTCAGTACCTGCCGACAGCCCCATCTACAGACCTAAGTGCAGGGAATTAAATCATGATTTTTCCTTGAGAAAACGTAATCCCCAGTCCCTACTTCAATTTATTTTTGTTCTTATTGAAAAAAATGTGCTTTTGTTTCTGACGTCTTTATTTCCAATTTAAATGTTGACACTATGACCTGCTTTACTTTATCCTGCGATTGTATTAAATGAGATGAATAATCTGTGTGCGTGTCAGTTGTTAATAAATTCGTCTCACGAGAGAAACGAATCGTTTTCCGTTTATTAGTTCGTACTACCATATGTAAATCCTATTGAATTATTTTGATCTTCTTTTGCATGAAAGCTTAAAATAAGGCTTAATAATAATTTATTTATTTTAAATACGAATGTGTGTTCGGGTATTGTTCTGTGTAATCTGAGCTGTGTTTTATTTACAGAAGACAACAAAATTATTTTGTTACAGCTGAAGTAAATTTCTCCTTTCATCTATTAAGCTAATTTTTTTTTGGAAAATATCTTTCTCAATGGAATTTTAAAATCTCATAATTAAACTTATTTTTGCAAACAGATAGATAGGTCGTTAATGGATTAAATTTGTCTTGTAGAGAGTTTTAGTGGGAGAGCGAATTGAAACATTGTCAATAACTTCGTTATCATTTTTAAATATAAAAATTAATAGATAATAATAGGTTTAAAATTTTTTTTTTTTAATTTATACTCTTTAATTTTTTTTCAATCAACTAGGGCGAATCTATACATTATAAGGAGTAAAAAACTGTTAAACTTCGCTCGGTGATAATGATATTTATCTATTTAAGCTGAGCGCTTTCGAGACTCAATCTTCAGAGCCCTGGATTCTTTCAGAGGAGTCTAGTAATGGAGTCAACCTCTGAGGATGAGACATTGAGTCTCGAAAGCCCAAAATCCTCACTGAGCGGAGTTTTGCAGTCTTTATTCTTTAACATTTCTACTACAAACACTTATATTAAGGAATTTATTTATGAACGTGGCCTCAAAATTTGGACGGGCCCCCGTAGTCATTTAGAGGTTTAGAAGCAAGTATCCTTATCGAGACCCCCCCTCCCCTTTCGTCATACTCTCCTGCTGTTGGCACAAGTAATTCGCACAGCCGAGGCTCTCTTCGGCCAGGCCGATTCGTACAAGTCGAGCAGGGTCGCCCTAATAGTTACGGAGCTGATCCTTCAGTTTTCAACATGTTTTCTTCGATCGGGGCGTAATGAATTTCAACGGCGGTCTGGGCCTGAGTTCAGTGTTTACCATCCTTTGAGGCTTTAATCAGAGCTAAATCTTGTTTTTTTTTTTGTTTTTTTTATAGAATATGTCACTCATAAAGGAAAGTTAGAATATAATTAGTAATGGAGAGCTGCTATTTTTTTTTTCGATATGAGTAACCCGAAATATATAAATAATTATCGAATTCAGAAAATTCATGCGCGATGGCTTTCATTTTGTCATGTAAAAGACTTAGAATGAGGTGTTAAATTCACTTTTAGTCAGTCTCCTTCTCTTTTTCAAATTGCATAGCAAAAATTTTGAAATTTTCCTCTATAATTCAAATTTCTACCTCTTTTATTTTTTTTATTCTAATAAAGCATTTGTTATGCACCTTGTCTTACTTATGCTAGTGGATTACATTAATAAAGCATCAAGTGTAATGCACGAACATAAATAAAAGATTGATGTTCTGACAGACAAACAAGAGCTAGACATTAACCCAAAAAAATTTTAACGACTTGCAATAAAAGCCTAAATATCGAATTCGGTTTCGCTATGTTTTAAAAATAGTAGGGCTAGCTCGAAATTACATTCTTAAATACCTTTATTAATATGTGTTTTTTCGAAAAATATTTTGCAACATAAATGTTGAAAATTAAAACAAACACGACCTATTTTGATCTATATTTTCGTAAAATATACGAAGATATTGAAGTTTAAAATTTTCGTCCCCCTCTAAGACCCTCTCCCGTTTGATAAATTTTAGGCGATAAACTCTTCCACAGGTTTACATACAAGAAAATGCTTAAGTATGGAATTTGGTTTCAATTTTTTTTTTAATTGCGGACGGTAGAGACGCGATCAATTTATTTACTGATCATAGCCTTGTCTTGTATATGGACCTTAAATTTATTTAATTTTTTAAATAAAATAAAAATTATTTCGTGTTTATTATTTATGACGTCAACAATTTCCTCCACTCAGCTCCATATAAGGAATACCTGCCTATTGAGGTGCCTTTTTTGGATTTTGAAACAATGTACTCCTGACTGACCACTTTTATGGCATTTCCGACACAAAATCCTAGATCAGTCAACTCCTCTTTGATAAACTCTGGGGATGTGGTCTGGTGTAGATGTCAATCACTCCCTCTTCTTTGAGCTGATAAGTATGGTGCTGCGCATTCGTTTCCTTCAGGTAATGTATAATTTTTCTGTAGGCATCTGGGCTGTCAGAGATTATTTTTGTGTCCTGTTGTCTATTGACACACGTATATCTGCCGGGCCCCACTCTCTCGTTCAGTTGGAAACACATCAGTCTGAAGTCTTTGAGATTTCTCACAAATATAGGTGGAGGTAGAATTACTCGGGGAACGGTTGGTTCGGAATCCATGTTTTCGCCTTCCTCGTCCTGAAGAACTTGGAAGGGGTTGTTTGTGGCAAATCTTGACGATGTGCGCTCTTCCCTATAGATGTTCTGCTCCGCAGAATCGAATGGTGGGGGGGGGGGGACGCTAGTAGAGGGATGGGAGGTTGCCCCCTGTGACTTGCTGGGGCGGGTTGACTGTGCATTATTATTTCGCTCGGTGGGGGTTCTGGTCGCTGACCTGTGTATCCTCTTGTCTTTTGGAGGGGTCATGGGTCCGCCCCTTCGCTAGCCTTTACCTCCGCTAGATATAACTAGACGGTAGTAATTACCTTCATCATAAGGCGTTAATAAAAACAAAAAAAACTAAACTCCGAGCCTCGAACCAGGACGTGGAGCTGGAGAGCCCTGTACTGAGACAGTGGCCTTAGTGAGGGAGGGGACAGATAAGACAGACAAGTCTGAGCCCGCTTGGGGCTGGATATTGAATAAAACATTTGTCTTTACTTACTGATTTGTGGGTGATGTCGGCGACGTAACTCTCCCAAACTTCACACACTTGTCGAGTGCACTTAGTTCTCGTTGTCTATTAATTTTCAGAACATAATACTGCCTACAACCTATAAATAGTATTTGATAACAGGTAGCGACACAAACCTGGTGTTCACTGGCCGGGACTCACCGGTCGAATCGTTATTTAAATAGTGAAAAAATTTTTAAAACATAACAAGCTAAAAATTAATTTTTATAACGTTTATGTTATTCAACATTTTCATGAAAAAATCTCGTTATGGAAAATAAATTACAAAATACAAATGTTTTATATGAAAAGAAATTACAAAGATAAATAAAAATAACTATAAATAATTAATAAAAAAACGAACAAAATATATCACTGTTTATATTTTAACAGTGATTAACTTTAATTTTTTTTGTATATTTTTATATTAGCATTGAGAAAGAATTTCATGAAAGCTAGGTTATGCGAAAAGACTCGTTTGAGTATCTCTTGTTTGGCACAGTGGGTTCGAGTCTGTATGCTTTTATAAAGAAATAAGATAAATATTAAAGAAATGCAATAAATGTTGAAGAATATATAATTTAGAAAATATATTTTGCACCTATTATTATCTATAAATTTTTATATTTATAAATAATAACGAATATATTGACAATTTTTCAATTCCCTCTCTC